>PVKP010037040.1:0-21960 GCA_004027715.1 Plecturocebus donacophilus | reverse complement strand
AAACAAAGAAAAAGAAAGAAACAAAGAAAATAGCTGAACAGCCCACGGAACACGTAGGCTTAAACATCAACATTGAAGATACCCAATATTTCCACTAGCCCATATCATGGTAGCCTGGCCAGTCTCCAATACACACTAGCATGGGACTTTGAGGCAGCTATCTGGTCTTTTGAGTCTCCATCCCATCCTCTATAAAACAAGGAGTGTTACATCTTCCTTCGGGAGATGGTGTGATTGATTGAGTAGTTAATAAGAAAGAGCCTCCAGCATGCTGCCAGGTGCTTTACAGGCCACTCAAATTATCAATATTATTACGAATCTTGACTAACTGGTATTAGGTTAAAAATCATAGCCAATTGCATATGACAAGAAACTTTAAGACTATCAAAGTACACTTATTTCCCTAAAATTTTCTCCTTCCCCCACCCCAGTCCTATCATCTCTTTTTAACCCCGTTGTATTGAATCAATTTATCAATTCATCGACTAATGACCTCTTTTTTATTTATTTTTTTATTTTTGAGACAAGAGTCTCCCTCTGTTGCCAGGCTGGCGTGCAGTGGCAAGATCACTGCAATCTCCACCTGCCAGGTTCAAGTGGTTCTCTGGCCTCAGCCTCCCAAGTAGCTGGGACTGCAGGTGTGTCCTACCACACCCGGCTAATTTTTTGTAATTTTAGTAGACACAGGGTTTCATCATGTTACCCAGGATGGTCTTGATCTCCTGATCCCATGATCCGCCCACCTCGGCCTCCCAAAGTGCTCAGATTACAGGTGTGAGCCACCGCACCCAGCCTCTTTTTTCTTTTTCACGTTGTATTGAATCCAGACTTGAGGAATGTGAGAACGCTCTGGGCAAGAAGTGGGAGAAAGGGCATGGTTATCATCACTGTTACACACTAGAAAAATAAAGCCTAAAAACAATTCACTGATGGTTCAGGGAAAAAGCCTCTAGATTTGACAATCTCCGACTGCCATTTTTATTTCTGCTGCACTATCATGCCTCCTACTGTTTTAACCCAGTTTTTAAAATTTATTTTACTCACGCCAGCAGCATCCTGCCTGTCATGAGTGGTTTTTATTGCCATGATATATTTCATGCCCAGAGATTTGTTGCCTCTGAGAGCATCCTCAGGGGATGAAGTGATTTAATGGTTAAGCCTCAGTAAGCAAATACATCAGCACAAACATATGCAAGAACATATCATCCATAGACACCCTCACGTTAGCAAAAAATCTTTTTAGAGCAAAGATTTTTCAGTTCCTAAAAACTGGCCCAAACCTCAGGACTTTCTTTGTTCTCTCTGTTTGTCTATTTCCCCCTAAGGCTCTGATGATACACCCTGCAAAAGCAACCAGTAAGGTCTGGCAGCTTGTGACCACAGCATCCTCCTACCCCGACATCACCAGCCTGCCAAGGGCCTGGGTGACAAGGAGGTGAGCGAGGGCACAGGCAAGGCCGAGATGGCCTGGGAGAAGAGGGGTGAGCTCATTCCTTCCCTGCTCCCTCCGCCCCTTATGAGAAGGCCTGTCAGACCGGCAGAAGCTCTGGTTTCCAGTCACAAGATCCCCAGAGGCCTGGCTCTGCGGAATCCACCAGGGCTGTGGTCTCTGCAGATGCAACCTTGCCTTTGCAGCCTTCTCCGGGAGCAGCTCCCTGGCACATACCAGGGATCGGCTTTCCACCCCAGGTTTTACCCCCAGACATCAAAGTAGGGCCCCAGGATCCCAAATGAGGCCATCAAAACCGAGAGGCAGATAATACTCTATTTTCTATTTTGTGTTAGATAAGATGAGGCCCATAACGAAATTAAAAGAGTGACAAGAGAGCTCGCTGGGATATTTAACAGCCAGCTCAGTCGAGGGCAAGTGCACAGAGCCCTAATCTACACAATTCTGGACAGGGGCTCAGAGCTGCGGCAGCCACAAGGCATTTGTGGCACCTGGAAGCATCTGAGAATCTCCACCCTCTGCCTGGTAGTCGGGAGAGGGAAAGAGAGAGGGCAAGGAGGGAGTGTTTGTACTTACTCTAGAAATGAACTTCTCTGCCTAAGCTACACCGGGTGTGTACCCCTTCGATGGCACTGAGCAGGGCAGAGAAGAAAATTTTCTGAATATAGAGCAGCAGAGACCACAGCCCCGGGCCAGTGATACCACTCCTAAGCAAAAGCAATGGTTGTTCATTTTTAGACACAAAGAACCCTCCTTGAGAGGTACACAGTGAAAGACAGAGTCAACAGAGCTATACAATAGAAATAAAAGAGTAAAATATTTCTATCTCTATCATCTATCTATCTATCATCAATCAATTATCTAGATCTATCTACCTACCTACCTACCTACCTACCTATCTTTGGCACTCTCCAAAGGAGAAAATCATTTCTTTCTTTTTCCTTTGACACGGAGTTTTACTCTTGTCACTCGCCCAGCTGCAGTGCAATGTCACAATCTCAGCTCACTGCAACCTCCAACCTTCCAGGTTGAAGTGATTCTCCAGCCTCAGCCTCCCAGGTAGCTAAGATTATAGGCGACTGCCCATGGCTGGCTAACTTTTTGTATTTTTAGTAAAGACAGGGTTTCACCATGTTGGCCAGGCTGGTCTCAAACTCCTGATGTCAGGTGATCCACCCACCTCAGCCTCCCAAAGTGTTGGGATTACAGGCGTGAGCCACTGCACCTGGCTGAGAAAATCATTTCTATTTTCCTCTTAAATGAAATGCTTTCATCAGCTCTTGGGATGGGGAAGAAAGGGTAGGCAGTGGAGTGCAGACAGCATGGGACTGAGAAAGGTGAGGAAATGAGGAAGCCACTCTGCAGCAGAAATGAACAGGGGTTTGTGGGAGGGAAGCTTTGAAGCAGGCAGAAAGGGAGTGTTCCTCACAGTCTTTGGCGTGGGCCTACTTCTCTCCAAGATACTTAGGGACAGTTCTCTTGCCCTCTTTCTCTCCTTTCAAAGCTCGGGTTCCTGCTGTCTTCCTGCTCCAGGCAAGGGCAGGGGTGCCTGGTTCACTGCTGAGAACATGCCACCCACTCAGGTTCCACCAGGTTCTAGTTTTCCCTCACAGCCCCAAGACAGCATTATAATCCTATAAATATATATATAAAAAGTATCCCAAACCAAAGTTTTCTAAAGGTCTACTGTCTATACTGGCTTCTTAAGAGTATTAGCTCAGTCCTTGACATCTGGTTAAGAATGCTCTTAAAGAATAACATAGAACTCTCTAATTGAAGATGCTTCTCATTATTGGTTAAATTATGTCCCCCCAAAAGATACATAGAAATCCTAATTCCCAATACTTGTGAATGTGACCTATCTGGAAATAAGATCTTTGCAGCTATGATCAAGTTAAGGTCAATAGGGATAAATCAATATGATGGTATCTTTATAAGAGAAAATGTCATGTGAAGACACAGACACATGGAGGGTGGATGGCCTTGTAGAGACGGAGGTGGAGACTGGAATTGCTCTGGCACAAGCCAAGGAATGCCTAGGACCACCAGAGGCCAACAAAGGCAAAAAGGGACCCTCCTCTAGAGGATCTGGAGGCAGCATAGCTTGGCCAACATTTTTTCATCTTTTTTTTTTTTCTTTTTTGTTTATTAGACACACATAGGCTCAAACCATTTTTTTGAACAAATATTATTTTAAAAAAATACCAGACACAGCTATTAAATAACTATTTTTGAACAATTCATTAACTCAACTATTTATTGAATGTCACTAATCATATCAGCAATTCATTATACTAATCATAAACATATTTATGATTACTTTTAAAAAGGAGAAACAAATTCTACCCTTGGGAAATTTACAGCTGAAAGTTGAATGCCACCCACCATGAGAGATTCAAGTTTAAAAGGGCAAAGTTGTATGTAACTGATCAACTCATGCCAATTTGTGAAGATCATTTTATAAGTCATCTTTCAATCAAAGAGGTGAAAGAATTTCTGTCTTTTAGAATTATATTATGAGATCACATATTTTCATTTAAATAGAAATGTGCTTTTCTTTTTTGTTGTTTTTCATTTTTAAGTTTGGGGGTACATGTGAGTGGTTGTTACATAGATAAACATGTCACGGAGGTTTGTTGTACATATGATTACATCATCCAGGTGTTAAGCTCAGCACCCAGTAGCTATCTTTTCTGCTCCTCTCTCTTCCCCTGGCCTCCCCCGTCAAGTAGACCCCAGTGCCTATTGTTCTTCTCTTTATGTTCATAAGTTCTTACCATTTAGCTCCCATTTATAAGTGAGAACACATAGTATTTGGTTTTCTGTTCCTGCGTTAGTTTGCTAAGGATGATCGCCTCCAGCTCCATCCCTGTTTCCCCAAAAGACATGATCTTCTTCTTTGTTACAGCTGCATAATATTCCATGATGTATATGTACCGCATTTTCTTTATCCAGTCTGTCATTGATGGGCATTTAGGTTGATTCCATGTCTTTGCTGTGGTGAATAGTGCTGCAGTGAACATTCACATTCATGTGTCTTTATGGCAGAATGCTTTCTATTTCTCTGGGTATATACGCAATAATGGGATTGCTGGGTTGAATGGTCATTCTGCTTTTAGCTCTCTGAGCTTTGCCAACTGCTCTGCCAACATCTCGATTTCAGACTTTTAGTCCCCACAACTGTCGCTTTAAGCCACCCACGTGATGGTGCTTTGTTACATCAGCCCTCGATAAGCAATATATCCCTTCCATTCCTCTCTGACCCATGAGCCTCGTCATAGTATCACATGTCTTACCTTTCACTTCCTGCAAAGGCTATCGTAGGGGTCAAACGCTCATACATTTTGGTAGACCTGCCCCTACCAGATAAGTCTGAGTCCTGGAGTGAACACGGCCAACACGCTTAACCTGGAACTTCCGCTATACTACTCTAGAACACATAATTTTTTAAATGGTACAGGCAGAGAGAGGCCCCTGAATACCTACCTTCAAAAGTCTCATTTCGACAGCATTTACTAACACCCTACTACACACTAACCAAGACTATAGATTAGTGTGGGGCTTCAAATCAAAGACACAGCCTCTGCCTTCCAGGAGCTGATGTTCTTGCTGGAGAGAACAGAGTGAAATATGGATTTTTAAAGAGCATTGTGAATAATAGCATGCAATTAAATGCTGACATGCCGAACAGAGCTTCGATTTGGAGCAAGCTTCAAGACAAGGGCTTAGAGATGTCAGGAAGAGTTTATGAAGATGCGGCTTGCGGTGGGAGGTGAAGGGAACACCAGGAGTAAAGTGACACCCAGGGCTTGACGCTGGACTATTGAGTATAGGACAGCAAAGGACACCTGCCTGCAGGCGAAAGCTGGAGAGTCGCAGGGAAGAAAACTGCAGGGGAACCTCGAATCCAAGCAGGAGGAAAGCCCCTTTGCCCCTAAATTGCTGCGAGAAGTTGACTGCTGTGCGGAGTGGGACGAGCAGAATGAGAATGAGCCAGTCCGACCTCAAGTTGTGATTTAGATTCTGTTTCTATGAGTTTCTAAAATCCCTAGGGACCAGAGCTAAGTATTCACTTGCAAGAGCAATTCTCAAAAGATGAACAGAGCATTGCAATGTCATGGTGACTCTCCGGAACATTTCATCGTTCCTGGTCATTATCACAGCCTTCACTCCCGGGCTGGGCGGGAAGGAAGGCTAGAAATGTATGAGGTGTCTTAAGTGTGCACTGAGAGATATGCTCCCCAAATGGCCTGGCAAGCATTCCTCTACTAAGGGTTATGGACGCCAGATGCTGTTAGCAGCTCATGGCTGGAGCAGCCGAAACAGAGACCTTGGTGATACACCATAATCTAGCCCCTGGAGTTAGGGCTCATATGCACTCCTCACCCATCTACTAAGTGGAGAACCTTCTTCTTTCCAGGAAGAGATCCCTTGTCTCTGCGCTTTGCTGTTTGCTTCTTAGTCTGTGAACATGCGGCTGCTGAGTTTAGGGTGCCGAGCTCTAGAAGGTTGTGGAGATGAATTTGCAGGATGCAGAACCCCATTCTGAAAATGGGGACCCAGTGGTCATAAATGTCAGCCCCCACGCCCCCCACACCAGTGGGGACTTAGGATGAAATGTTTGCAAGTGTCACCATGACGTTTCAATGTCATATTAGTCTTTTGAGAGTAAATACCTGTCTCTGGTTCCCAGGGTTTGTAGAATCTCGTAGAAACCTTATGCTGTGAGCTGCAACTTGCAATCATATGTTTGTGACAAACTATCACTCTGTCCCTTCCAAAGGCCTAGAGCTGTACTCTTTAGCTCCTCCTCCTACTTGGGGTGGCCTGGGCACCCTTCCAGGATTTGCTGTAAATGTCCGGGCATGTTCATCACCCAGGTTATTATCTGGAGAAAGTCTGTGTGTGGTTATTTCAGCACCTTCCTGCTAGGCCTTGAGACCTTACCACCTGCTCTACCTGGTGGGGGACACAGAGCCACCTGGGCATCCTGAGACAAGAACCTAGGCCCTGTTCCCACTTCACAGCTTCCCCTCAGGTGGAGCAGATCATATCTATGTCATTTCTCCTCCTACAGATGCAATGTGTCCTTGAACATAAATCATTTCTTATTATAGATCAGGGTCAGCATTTTTTTTTTTTTTTCAATAAAAGGCCAAATAGCAAACATCTTGGGCTTTTTGTGAGCCATATGGTCTCTGTCTCAACTACTCTTTTCTACCATTGTAGCTCATCATCAGCCGTAGATGATGAGTGAACAAATGAGCACGGCTGCGTGCCAAGAAAACTTTACAAAATCAGGCAGTGGACCAAATGTAGGGGCGATAGTTAGGCCAACTTCTGTTACAGATGTGCACATACGTAATGGTATTTCTGAATAGCCTATTGCTATTTTTATAAATGGTTTCATAGACATTTGTTTCTCACAATTGTGGTAAGCAGGTAGGGTCAGTGTTTGTTTTTTTGTTTGTTTTTGTTGCTGTTTTTGAGACGGAGTTTTGCTCTTATCGCCCAGGCTGGAGTGCAATGGCATGATCTTGGCTCTCCGCAGCGTCTGCCTCCCAGGTTCAAGCGATTCTCCTGCGTCACCCTCCCAAGTAGCTGGGATTACAGGCATGTGTCACCATGCCCAGCTAATTTTTTGTGTTTTTAGTAGAGACAGGGTTTCTCCGTGTTGGTCAGGTTGGTCTCAAACTCCCAGCCTCAGGTGATCCGTCCTCCTTGGCCTCCCAAAATGCTGGGATTACCGGTGTGAGCCACTGCACCTGGCCAAAGGATATACAAATGTTTTGTATACCCATTTTTGTATATAAGGAAACTGAGGCTCACTAAAAACTTATCTGGTGCAAGCAGTCAGAAAATCACAGAATAGAGCCTAGACACAGGCCTTGTGTTTCAAAGTCCAATATGTCTTCTACCATGCCAATATTTTACGGAACATGACTTTTCCTACAGATAAGTTGGGGGAGCTCACATTAACCAAGGTTAAGGAGGGTTTTTATTCCTGTTATGACTCTCCAAGGGAGGATGACAGTATTTTGAGTTTTCCAAAACGTATGGAATGCCAGACTCTTCTTGTCACAGAAGCTTTCAGGACTTGTGCTTCTTGGACCAGCACAAGGAAACCCTTCATTACGCATAAACACGAGCCACAGAGAAAATGGCATTTCAGGAAAGAAAAGTCAGGCTGAGATCCCAGAGAGTTTAAAGTCCCCATGGCAGCCCACCTAAGTCAAGCCACAGATTTTGATCACAACTTGACCCCGCAGAGTGATATCGGAATGAGATAGGGACCGTCACACCCACACCCAAATTCAATCTGACCAAGGTAACCGAAAGAAGAACAGAGGGAAATGGGAAAGTTTTGCCTTCATAGGAGGAATTGCTGATCTGATTGGTCACGGTCCAAGTTCATAACTGGGCCTCTTTCCCCTTGCAATCTCTCAAGTACTTGGCACAGGCCCTGGCAGAGATGTAGCACAGGGCTTGATTTAGCATTCACAGTTCCTAAGGAAGCACTCTTCTTCATGATGCAAGAGGTCAATTAAAATCAGTAAAATATTTCATCGAGCCAATCAAAGAAACAAGTATCTCCTGAGATACTTGTTTTTGATGGTATTTTAAAGGCATAATGACTGGGAACCCAGGAACATCTGAGCCCTTACTGCAAACATCCCCTCTTTCAAAAGGATTTTGGAGGAAGCGATACTCAAAGAACAATGCCAGGATAAGCATCAGAATTATTATTCTTAATAACGACACAAGTACTCTGAAATTCCCAGTGTTGGCTTCTCTGATGAAACCAGGATTGGAGGCTCCAGGTCTAAGTGAGGACTCCACTTACCCTTTATCAGTAAACCCAAGAATCTGGACTGGCACACTTGACATGTTTGTGGGATCTTGCATTTAATATACAGCTGGGCGTTAAGAGGGTTCCTGACTCAGTACATTCATAGTGCCACGCAGGGTAGAAGAAGGTGTACAACACAGGAAGGGCCTGTGACCTTCGGGAAACAGAGAGAAGAAAAAGCACATGGAAGAGGGGATTTGGCTTTCATGTTAAGGCCTCGATACTGTGGCAAGTGAGCTTGTTGGCTGCACTGTTGTTTGTAAGACCAAGAAGTGTATGCTAGTCACTTAAGGCCCTCTGTCTCTTCAACTGTGGCCACCTTGCCAGTGAGTATTCTGAGATATTGAGGACTTTTCTCCCCTTAACCTTCTTTAAATAACAAAAGTCAAAAAAACAATAAACAAGTATCTACAATTGCAAGGCGGTAGAGAATCAATGTCTTTGAAAGGGCTTGTGGGAGAATCTTACCAGATGAGACACAACTGGAATGATGAGGTTCTTGGTAGAATGTGGACAATAGCAGAAATGCCTTTTCGCTCCTTTTGTGAATGGGCGCTCTTTGTGCTTGGATAACCGCAGAAGGACCTGGAATTTCCAGAAAGCATAGAGTGTATCTGCAAGAATAATACTAAACCTAGACTACAAATCATTTCTCTTCATAAACAATGTATATTCTGTGTATTTATCTTAAAATCTTTTTCATCCAACAAAAGACTAATATCCAGAATCTACAGTGAATTCAAATAAATCCGCAAGGAAACAAACAAACTATCCCATCAAAAAGTGGGCAAAGAATATTAATAAACAATTTACAAAAGAAGACATACAAAAGGCCAAGAAACACATGAAAAAAATGCTCAACATCATTCATTATCAGGGAAATGCAAATTAAAACCACAATGAGATACGACCTTACTACTGCGAAAATGGCCATCATTGAAAAATAATAGATGTTGGTGTGGATGTTGTGAAAAGGGAACACTTTACATTGCTGGTGGGAATGTAAATTAGTACAACCACTGCGGAAAACAGTGTGGAGATTTCTTTAAGAACTAAAAGTGGAACTAGCATTTGATCCAGCTATCCCACTACGGGGCATCTATCCAAAGGAAAATAAGTCATTACATGAAAAAAGACACTTACAGATGCATGTTTACAGCAGCACAATTTGTAATTACAAAAATATGAAACCAACCTAAATGCCCATCCACCAATGAGTAAATAGGGAAAATGCGGTATATATATGCACCATGGAATACTACTCAGCCATAAAAAGGAACAAGATAATGGCATTTGGCATTTGCAGCAATTTAGGAATGGAACATCACACACTGCATGTTTTCACTTATAAGTGGGAGCTGAGCTATGAGGATGCAAAGGCATAAGAATGATGTAATGGACTGCAGGGACTTGAGGGAAAGAATGAGAGGAGGGTGAGGCATAAAAGACTACACACTGGGTACATTGTACATGGCTCAGGGGACGGGTGCACCGAAATCTCAGAAATCACCACTGAAGAACTTATCCATGTAACCAAAAACCACTTGTTCCCCAAAAATTGTTGAAATCATTTTAAAAATTAGACAACATTTAAAAAAGAAGCTTTCTGGAACAAATGAAAACATATAAGTAAAGAAATAAATGTATGCAGCTTAATCAACCAATTTATAAGAGTACATCTCTTCCAAGTACTTTCTTATATGAGCAAACATCAGTTAGGGGTACTGCAGTGGGCTGAATGGTGGCCCCAGAAAGGGTATGTCCACGTTTTAATCTCCAGAACCTGTGAATGTTACCTATCTGGGTAAAGGGTCTTTGCATGTACAATTAAGGATCTTGAGAGGAGGAGACCATTCTGGATTATCCAGATAGGCCCTAAATCCAACGACAAGTATCCTTAACAGAGACACAAAGAGAAAAAGGTAATAGGAAGGTAGAGGCAGAGGCTGGAGCCATGCCGCTACAAGCCAGAGAATGTTAACATTCACCAACAGCCAGAAGAGGCGAACACAGACTCTTCCCTAGAGCCTTCACAGCTCTGTTGACACTTTGATTTTCAACTTCTAGCCTCCAAGCTGTGAGAATAAGTTTCTGCTGTTTTAAGCCAGCAGTTAGTGGTCATCAGTTACAGCAGCCACAGGAAACAAACAAACACAGGGAATCAAATTTTTAAATGGATTTTTTGTTAAATTTCAAACATCATCACACGTACAGATGCTCACTTGTATTGAGCCTCTGCAATTCTGTTCCTCCACGTACCAAGAGCTCACACTGGCCCCACCACGCAGACCTGATGTCAACTTCTCTCTTGGTTCTGGAACAGGAAAGGAGCATCTCTCTGGGCTTCCTGGGGCAAGTGTTTGCCTGGGAGAAGGAACTGCAGGTGGAGAGGAAGGGAATTTCCTCATGGGACCAACCAACCAGACAATTTAAATGGAGTAGGAGGTTATTTTATTATGTTTCCCATTGCCATAGCTGAAGACCTGAGATTGGGTAATTTAGAAAGAAAAGAAATGTATTGGTCCACCTGTAATCCCAATAGCTTGGGAGGCTAAGGTGGGAAGATCAGTTGAGCTCAGGAGTTTGAGACCAGTCTGGGCAACATAGCAAGACCCCATACCTACAAAAAATTAAAAAAATAAGCTGGGGACAGTGGCACACACCTGTGGTCCCAGCTACTCAGGAGGTTGAGACAGGAGGATTGCTTGAGTCCAGAAGTTGGAGGCTAAAGTGAGTCATGATTGCACCATTGCACTCCAGCCTGGAAGTCAGGGCAGGACACTGTTTCAGAAAAAGAAGAAGACGACGATGACGATGATGACAATGATAACGAAGAAGAAGAGGAAGAAGAAGACGATGACAATGATGACGATGATGACAATGATAACGAAGAAGAAGAGGAGGAGGAAGAAATAGTAGAGGAAAGAGAAAGAGAGGAAGAAGAAGAGGAGGAAGAGGAGGAAGAAATAGTGGAGGAAAGAGAGAGGAAGAAGAGGAGGAGGAGGAGGAGAAGATAAGAAGGAGGAGGAGAAGAAGGAAGAAGAAGAAGAGGAAGAGGAGGAGAAGGAGCTAAGATTTGAAACCAGCATTGGTTTCAAATTTGGATGTAAAGTTTTTCACACATAAAATTTCAGGGACACATTCAAACCATAGGACAGGTGGTGGGAACCTCTCACCAACCTCTTTCTCTGTGAAACACAAGTCCCCAGGGACTTGACTTGTGTTTCGCAGAGAAAGAATTAAGGGACTGTCCCCAAACTCAGCTCCATACTCCCATGATGCTCAGAGCAGTGAGAACACGTCCACTGGCAGCTTCTGAGCTTCTGGAACGGGGTTCTCTCTGGCGAATTTCCTGGGACTGTAACCTAAAGTACAAGGCTCTCCCGGTACCCCTTCACACTTAATCTAGTCTAAGGTTTTAATTTTGTCTCAGTTTTATCATTTTAGAAAAAGCTGCTGGTTTACCCAAAGTGGACTTCTGCCTCCCTTGAGGAACTACAGGATGAGGGTAGACCTAAGAGAGGATTGAGGAGGACAGTTTAGTTGAGAACATGATCTGGGTTTCTGACTCACGCAACAACACAGAGGGTTTTTAAAAATTTAATCAGTCAAGTCAACAGCAGAGCAGATTCTGAAGAAATGAAATGACCAAAAGACACTCTCCACTCCCAGATTTGAATAAGCCCAATTCAATTAAGTTTCCAACAGGAAGGCATTTATTTTTTCTAATAAGCAGGTACCCAGCAAGAAGCTAGCAGTAAGCAAAATCTAATGAGAAAGCAATAGGCAGGGTTCCCATTAGTCATTCTCAACTTTCAGGGTCTTGTGCTGTATTTTTCCATTACAAAAAAAAAAAAAAATGACTATGCATAGAAAAAAAAAAAGGAAGCTAGAAGTCACTGCCAGAACAGATGAGTTCCACCAAAAATGTACCAAAGAGCACTCTTTTCCCTGCCCTGGAAATTATGCAGCTATCTCCACCCTTCCAAATTACACTGTCCCTATATACTTTATTTTCCTACTAAATATACAGAATGAAGATATTAGCTGATAACACAATCTGTGCTACTTTTGGCTGATGCATGTTTTTGAACAGCCACAAGTTTTGGATCACAAGGCCTTTGGAAACAATGACCAACATTTCTGTGCCCTTTGCAAAAATGTGGTATCTGCTTCTTCTCTTACCTCATACCAGAGGCGGGTCCCAGAAGCTGTTGCGTGAGTCTGTATGTGTCATGGTTTTGTAGAAATCACAGCTGAAGTAGGCATGCATTAATACTGTATTTGAATCTTGCCCAATATGTGTTTATCCCTCCCTCTGTGCCTTCATAAATATTCCAGAGCCTTAGACAGGGAAAGGAGACGCAATGAAACCAGTTTCCAAGTTAAATGTAATCACAGCCTTGATGTGAAAAAGGCAGCCAATGGCCTCAAAGCTGGTCATAACTAGGTGTAGGTTGGCCTGCTAAGCCATCCCCCAGCAGAGGAACTCTAGCGGATCCCAGCACTTACTTCCCACTGAAGTGAAAGCATCCCACTCCCAAATGGTAGTTTGGAATAAAGGCAATAATTTGTTTCCAGCTGGTACAATTGTTTAATAAAATGCCTGCTGGGTCTCCAGAAGTAATATTCTCCTCTCCTCAGCAACATTGAAAATTACCCCATCTTGGGGGCCACTAACTCAATCCATACAAAACATTCTCAACTTGAAGCATATAAGATTTTTGATGATAGTAATTTGCCATATGAAAGAATAAAAAAAAACTTTCAGAGATATGTAGTAAACTGGAGGAGGAAAAAAAAAAAACCTTAACACACAGCTTAGGCCATTTCGCTATTGTAATAATTATTCTTCTAATGTTTTAATCAAAGGAAGCAGCCTGTCTCTCTCCCCTCATCTATATTCAAGCCGCCACACTTTGTAGGTGTTAATCTCCATGCCTTCGGGCTGTTAGGACGGAGCCGAAATTGGCAGTCTCTGAACTGCAGAAAACTGCAGGGTAAGGGTACCTGGTACCACTCTTAATTATCTCGATTATGTTAATGTGTGTTGTTTGTCAACAGCCTGCAAGAGATTGTGAGGTAGCTGGGGAGATCTGTTTTGAGATGGATGTTTGGGCAACAAAGATTTTTTCTTTCATATTTTTTAACGGGTTTTGTATTTACAAGAGTGATAGAAATGAAATCACCCATAATCCCAGAGAGTACATATTTCTCATTTGCCCAGTGTAGATTCAGTAGTTTGTATTCTTCTTCCCCACAAGTGATCCAGATGTACATACATATATAAACCAATGTGAATGAACACATGCCAATATTAGACACACAGAGGATACTGGCAATGAGAGTAATTTACTTCATAGGTGCTAAATGAATACATAAAAATTCAACTAACATGACGAAACCCCATCTCTACCACATATACAAAAATTAGCCTGGGGTGGGGTGTACACCTGTGGTTCCAGCTCCTAGGGAGGCTGAAGTGGGGGGATCGTTTAAACCCAGGAGGTAGAGGTTACAGTGAGTCGTGTGCATGCCACAGAGCTCCAGCCTGGGTGACAGAGTAAGACTCTGCCCCCAAAAAAATTTTTTTGTTTAATTAAACTAAAGATGTAAGATCAGTATTACATACTTTTGAATGCGAATAAAAACCATTTTTGGCTATCCAAGTAAAAGAAAACAATGCTATTTAGTATTCAAATCCTTAACGCCAGTTGACCATTTTCAGAGAGTTATGATGAAACATATACAATGTGAGTCCTGGTCAGTTTTCTAGCTTCTGGCACCAACAACCCCTGTAAGCCAGCCTAGGCTTTCTAGGTAGAGAGCACAGATCTGCGGCCATCGAGTTATTGCTAGTAATTGATCAGACACTCCCGGAGTGTGTCCTTGTATCAGCAACAGAGGAGGGAAGGACGAGCGTGTGCTGCTTTCCCTACAGAATTTCTAGCTCATGTGTACGTCCTTCACTATGTGTTCTGAATTCAAGCTTTTCTCATAGTATTCCCTGAGCTGCCATGGTTTGTCCATATTGGTCAGGCTGGTCTCGAACTCCTGGCCTCAGGTGATCCTGGTGAGAATTGCTGGTGAGCGAGGACTCAAGCAGGGGCTTCCCTGAATGTCTGGGCCCCAGTTTCAGCAATCGGAAGGGCAGTTTCCTCCTCTGTCGAAATAAGCTAATCGCACTGGTTGATTTTTATCAGTGAGTTCCAAATGCCTCCGTGTTGTGGCTTTCTGGAGAGCCCTAAAAAAGCAGGAAAGCACAAAGGCAACTGTCTGAGTAGACATGGTGGCGCCAGGCATGCTGCCATTCTGCTGAAAGCCCTGAAGCTCATAGAGACCCTGTAAATACATGACTTCCTCCTAGAAGAAGCGCGCTTCAACAGCAGGGGGAGGGGTGAAAAGAACAAGCTAAGTTTGGTTAAAGGCTTGGATTCCAGTCCTGCTTCTTCCGTTGGCCAGCTGGGTGAGTCAGGTAAGTCGCTATTTACTGAGTGAGCTGGGTAAGCCACTATTTACTACTTAGGTGAATGGTGTAAGTCACTATTTATTAGCTGTGAGAGTGGGGTAAGTCACTATTTCTAAGCCAAGTTCCTCACCAGTAAAACGGAACTCATACAATACCTCCTTCGATGGAATGCTTGTAAAACTTAAACTGGACAAAACAAAACCCCCTACATTTTCATTTAAAACTTGCATACGCTATCAAATGCTTTATAGATGTGATTTTCTTCCTTTTCCTTTTTAAGGCCAATCCTACTTTTCAATTCGGAGTGTTCCTATTTTTACTGAGGTGCTGGATTCATCACCCTCACAGAGCTTTTTTTTTTGAGACGGAGTTTCTCTCGTCACCCAGGCTGGAGTGGAATGGCACAATCTCGGTTCATCGCAGCCTCCGCCTCCCGGCTTCAAGCGATTCTCCTGCCTCAGCCTCTCGAGTAGCTGGAATTACAAGCATGTGCCACCACGCCCAGCTAATTTTGTATTTTTAGTAGAGATGGGGTTTCTCCATGTTGGTCAGGCTGGTCTCGAACTCCTGACCCCAGTTGATCCGCCCTCCTCGACCTCCCAAATGTGCTGGGGTTACAGGCGTGAGCCTCCACGCCTGGCCTCACAGAGCTAATTTTATTCCATTGTGTACAACACCCAGACTTCCTATTGAGGAGCGATCCACCTCCTTGGTCATGTGTTAGAATTTAATTCCACAGGGAAAGAAAAAGGACTGACTACCTCTCTGTAGTGAAAGGGTATTAAAAAATGCTAATGGAAATGAGGCCAAATCAGATATAAATGTGAGCTTTTCTGCCTAGAACGAGCTGGGAGGATTTAGTTTGCTGTATCCCTCAGCGGGAGAGAAGCTGGGATGGTGGAGTCTTTTGCTGCGGCATTGCGGGAGGTCACAGAGAGATCCAGGATGCAGAAACCCATTCTCTCCTCCCACCTTGCTCCTGGGCTAGGGGACAGAGCCAAGAGCAGCTGATCTCAACTTTTCCTTTTTTTGAGACGGAGTTTCGGTCTCGTTGCCCAGGCTGGAGTGCAGTGTTGCAATCTGGGCTCACTGCAACCTCCACCTGCTGGGTTCAAGTGATTCTCCTGCCTCAGCCACCCAAGCAGCTGGCATTACAGGTGTGCACCACCACACCCAGCTAATTTTTGTATTTTTAGTAGAGATGGGGTTACGCCATGTTGGCCAGGCTGGTCTCCAACTCCTGACCTCGGGTATTCACTCCTGCCTCAGTCTCCCGAAGCTGAGATCACAGGCGTGAGCCACCACACCCAGCCGTTTCAATTATATTTTAACTGTTGAAGGCTGCCAGAGACACCCAGTTAAATTTGAATTTTAGATAAATGATGAATCGTCTTTTAGAATAAGTATGTCCCCAATATTGCTAAATCTAGTCCTCCTAAACTGTTGCCTGAGGCAGAGAAATCACAGAATCACAGATTTTTTCTTTCTTTCTTAAGAAGAGGGACGACAGAAATCGAACTCAGCCTCCTCATTTTATGTGTGAGAAAAACGAGGCCTGGAGAGGTGACATTCTCGCCCTCATCAGCAGCAGAGATCCTCCCAAGAACTGATTTTCTGTCTACAATAATTTCGTGGCTAGTTTTTTTTTAAGCTATCTAATATGCAGTACTTTCAATTTTCCTGTGTACTCACTTAAACCCAGGAAAACAGAGCTGTGATTAGTGGCCACTGTTTTTACACCACAGCCTTTGTGGGTTTGTGGCCAACAGAAACAGCAAGCTTTAAAAGTTTAATTAATGACTATCCCTTGCTACCTCTGCTGACCACAGGATGTAAGAACTGGAGGGGATTTTGTCTGAGGTCAGTTGTTTACCCGGGTTTCCATCATTACCTACCTTGAGATAATTACATCATCAAGCATGGGGCAGATTAAAGAGGAAAAGCAAAATTCAGAACCGAAATGCCTACGTTTGTTTGATCACAGTCACATCCTTTGCGCTTGGCCTTGGCCGACCTGCAGACCCAAGGCCACCCCGGTCTCATTCCCTTCGGTAAGCGGGGTACCTGTGGCTGTTTTCACGCACCATAGTAGCTCCATTTTGTAGGAGTAGCTCAATTCCAGGAAGAATTGAGACTGGGAGTTGTTTGGAAGCAGATTTCTAACTCAAGGTCAAAGCACACAACAGAAGTTACTGACCAGCCCATGAGAGAAGACTAGAACCTTCCCTGTGCTCAAGGAGAGTACAGGGAGAAAAGATGATATTCAAAAGCTTCAGCTTTATGAATATAAACCAGTCCCTTTTCTTCTTTTTATTTCTTTTCAAATATTTTCACCCTGTTCTATGAGACCTGTGGTGCACACAGAATGTTATAAAAGGGACGCTAGATGAGCTTTGTCGCTCACTTCTCTCTCCCACACTTTGAAGTGGGCCAAAACACTCCGCCTCTGTAACTGGCCAAGACCCAATGCCTGCAAAGTGTTTTTGGAACGGATATTTATTGAGCCCTCGTCTGTGACTCGCCTTTAACAGCACACACGGCTCACCAAGGGACTTTCCCCTCCATGTTCAGCAGTTAGCACCGAATCTCCTTGGCAGGGCGCTCGGTGACTGCACAATCTCACACCTGCCAGCACTGGAAAGTTCTGGAAACAAGGACTCCGTGCCAGACATTCTTTGAAGCGAGCACTTCACTTCATCCAGTCCCTCCTTCTCCTGGCCGTCTGACGAACACCATGCTCCTGAACTTGGTTAAACTTTTCGCAGCGTTAGTATGCACAAAGCGCGCCCGGGAACTGACGAGGAGGCCGAGCCCCGAGGGCTCTCACGCTGGCGCTGCGTTTTGTAAGGCCTCGCTTTGGTCTCAGCCCCTCACCTCCCGGAGCGCCCTCAGGCCTGGCCTTGCTTGGCTCTTTATGTTTTGAATGTTTGCCTTGTGCCAGCTTCGTGCTAAGCGTTTTCCTAGATGTTATCTCATGGGATCCTTCTGACTATTCTGAGTGGATTCTGGGAAGGTACCCACCATATAGATGAAAAACTTGAAGATCAGACGGTGGAATGTTCTAGAGTTCAAAGCCGACCTTTTTCTGGAGTACATATAACCTATGCTCAATTCTGTGCTCCAGTCATAAAAATAAATATTTCGTTAACTAGAGTGAGCCCAAGAGAGCGATGCAAAATATGAATGATATCTCACAGTTTAAAAACAATGACTAGACCAGGCGGGGTGGCTCACGCCTGTAACCCCAGCATTCTGGGAGGCCAAGGCAGGTGGGTCACCCGAGGTCAGGAGTTCAAGACCAGCCTGGCCACTGTGGTGAAACCCCGTCTCTACTAAAAATACAAAAACAATTAGGTGGGCGTGGTGGCAGGCGCCTGTAGTCCCAGCTACTCAGGAGGCTGAGGAAGAGGAATCGCTTGAACCCAGGAGCTGGAAGTTGCTGTGAGCCAAGATGGCGCCACTGCACTCCAGCCTGAGCGACAAGAGTGAAACTCCATCTCAAAAACAAACAAACAAATAAATAAAAACCATGACTAGTAATACCTATGCCCATGCATGGCCTCTTTACTCCTGGACAAGGGTCTGGCCTATATCCAGCCTTTCAGTTGGATAATACAGATTCAAACTAGAGGGAGGGGGCGGGGTGCTTCTGCTATGAGCTCCTCAAACATCCTCCAACTTCCCTGTCATACTTGTCCTGCTCTATTAAAACTGCTGACTGTGAAAATTAACTTCACGTGATATTTTACAGGAGTAACATAATACAAGGTATGGGGGAAAAGGGTAATTATCCACCTGATCCCGTCTCCCTACGGTAAGTAGATTCATATTGTGCTAGGCGTCTGTACACACATTTCTCCTTGATCTTATAAAACATACACTTATGCATATATTTATGAGTTCGCTGGCTTCTTTTCTACTAAAAGAGAATCATATTGCTTTTATTACTCTAACATTCTTTATTTTGCTTAATAATGTATCGCATTATTAGATGATTTAGCATAGGAGAGAAAAAGTAATATACTTTCCTCACTCATTGCAAGGTTTATGGCTGAGACTCCTATAACAGCAGCAACAAACAGATTAACAAAGAAAAAGCATAACACATTTACTGAAATTCATTTGTTCGTTGAATTCGGAGCCTTCAGGAATGAAGACCCAAAGACCCGGGGGAAACTGTATTTTTTGTTTTTGTGACAGAGTGAGACTCTGACACTTAGACTGGATCGCAGTGGCGCCATCTGAGCTCACTGCAAACTCTGACTCCTGGGTTCAAGCAATTCTCCTGCCTCAGCCTCCTGAGTAGCAGGGATTATAGGTACCTGCCACCATGTCCAGCTGATTTTTGTATTTTTAGTAGAGACGGGATTTCACAATGTGGGCCAGGCTGGTCTCGAACTCCTGACCTTGTGATCTACTCGCCTTGGCCTCCCAAATTGCCGGGATTACAGGCATGAGCCACCACGCCCAGCCCAAAAACTGTATTTTTATACTTAGATTAGTGGAACGGGCAGTTACGACTGGATGGAATGTGACCTAACGGTAATAAACTGGGGGAAACTTAGCAAGACCTGTTGGTTCAGATTCTTCTCTGTGTGTTCATTCTTTTCCTTCAGGCACAGGACACGATACAAGTCACATGAGGGTCCTCAGGAAGGGAAAAGGTCAGCGACATCTTCCTGCTTTTGCTGTTTTCACAAATGCCCAGGTGCCATATTTCAGGGTAGTATTTCCTGCAACCATCATTAGGATATTCCTGAGTCTAATTTTTGCCTAATTTCTTTATGCATATATGAAAGAATACATTTAATAGCACTGTCAACCTAAAAGGAAAAAGCTGAGGCAAAACTAATACAAGTAGAGAGTTTATTTGGGCCAACCTTTTAAGGCTACAACCTGGGAGCATAGATTCAAGTTGCCCTTACTGTATACACTCCCATCAGCAGCAGTTAAAAGTGACTTTTTTTTTTTTTTTGAGACACAGTTTTGCTCTTGTCACCCAGGTTGGAGTGCAATGGCGCGATGTCAGCTCACCGAAACCTCCACCTCCCAGGTTCAGCAATTCTCCCGCCTCAGACTCCTAAGTAGCTGGGATTACAGTCATGTGGCACCACGCCCAGCTAATTTTTTGTATTTTTAGTAGAGACGGGGTTTCTCCATGTTGGACAGGCTGGTCTTGAACTCCTGACCTCTGTGATCTGCCAGCCTCAGCCTCCCAAAGTGCTGGGATTACAGGTGTAAGCCACTGCACCCAGCCTCTTTTTTCTTTTTGAGACAGAGTCTCACTCTGTTGTCCAGGCTGGAGTGTAGCGGTTCGATCTTGCCTCATTGCAACTTCCACCTCCTGGGTTCAAGTGATTCTCCTGCCTCAGTCTTCCCAGTAGCTAAGACTACAGGCTCCCGCCACCACACCTGTAAGGCTGGTTGCCTCGCCAGGAGGCCGGACACACCCACCTCTGCACTCAGCACCCACCTCTGCACACGCCTGGCCGTGCACACGGCACCTACCTCTGAGCACATGTTCCCCTGGAAGGATCCGGCTGATGGAACCCTAACCAGATCTTCCGTTAGGAAAAACCCACCCAACAATCTACCCACCAATAGCAGCCCGCCCCGTCTCCATCCCGCTCCCCCGCAACCAATGAGAGCACCCGGCCACTCCTCGTTCCCTAAAGCTATAAAACCCCCGCACCCCAGGAAGTCAGCGCGACTTCTCTGGCCCCCTTTCCCAGACCATAGAACCTCGCCCGGGAGCTGAATAAACCAGTATTTAATTTTTCTTATACTAGCCTCAGTTTCCTCATTTTAAACTCGGCAAGAACCCTTACAAGTGGTGCCGAAACTCAGGAGGAGTTCAAGACCCCTCCTGGGGGAAACTGACTCCTCTACCCTAAGCCGAACCAGGGAGCCGCCGACCCTCCGACCATCTGCAGCCATCACTCGGTAAGACTCCTATTGCCCATAACCCCATCCTCTGTTTGCTCCGAACCATGGAGTGCCCCATCCGTAATCGTGGCCACGTCAGGGACTCCTTCCTGTCTCGAGCTGTGGGTCTCGCGGAGACGTCCCGGTGCCCCTGCTGGCCTGCTTCGGAAGACAGGAATACTGTGGAGACGTCCCTATACTCTCTCCTTCCCCATAACCTCTGGTACTCGGGTGTTGAGGTCCGGGACACCGTTCCTCACTCCTGACTACCGCGCGACAGAGAGTGGACCATGGGTAATCAGGAGTTCCGCCTAGACCCCAAGTCGCCATTGGGATGTCTAGTCTAAAATTTACCCAAGCTGGGCCTCTCCATAAAAAAACAAAGCCTGCTTTTAGCCTTCTGGTTTTCACTCCTGTTACCCTCACTGCCCTCAGCCCCTCCACTATCCTCCTCCTTTTCCGACCCCTACCCACAAATCCTCCGCCATATGCGGAACCTCAACCCCCTCCAGGTCCTCCTCTTCCTGGTTCCAACCTAGCCTCTCCTGGCAGTGCTCACACTCGCTCACGCTGTGCTCCCAACAATAAATCCATTAAGAAACGCCTAGGGTCATTTCCACCAATCCTACTGCTTACACCAAAGAATTCTGCTACCTCACCCAGGCTTACGACCTCACCTGGCACAATACCTATATAATTCTGTCCTTCACCCTCACTCCAGATGAGCATGATTGCATCCTTAAGGCGGCCCTGGCGCACGCTGATCAGGTGCATCTCACAGACAATCAGATGCCAGTACGTGAGGCGGTGGTCCCCGAGGCTGACCCTAATTGGAATTATTAAACTGGTCAAGACAGCCGCCGCCGCGAGACCAAATGCTACAGTGCCTCCTAACCGGCATGCAAAGCGCAGCCCAGAAGGTAGTTAATTATGATAAATTAAGGGAAATAACTCAGGGTCCTACTGAAAACCCCACCACCTTCCTTGACCGGTTAACTAATGCTATGATCCTTCATACCCGGCTGGACCCCACCTCTTTACCTGGGGCTACAGTTCTAGCCACCCATTTCATCTCTCAGTCAGTAGCTGACATTAGGAAAAAACTTTAAAAGGTGGAGGAGGGCCCCCAAACTCCCATACAAGACCTGGTAAACATGGCATTTAAAGATTTTAATGGCCAAGAGGAAAAGGCTGAGGCCACCCGCCAGGCCCGTCTACAGCAAAAGGTAAGCCTCCAAACCCAAGCTCTTGTGGCAGCCCTGAGGC
>PVKP010037039.1:0-21963 GCA_004027715.1 Plecturocebus donacophilus | reverse complement strand
CATAGTCCCATATTTCTTGGAGACTTTGTTCATTCCTTTTTCCCCTTTTTTCTGTCATCTTGCCTTCTCGTTTTATTTCATTGAGTTGATCTTCGACCTCTGTTATCCTTTCTTCTGCTTGGTCAATTCGGCTGTTGAAACTTGTGCATGCTTCGCGAAGTTCTCGTGTTGTGTTTTTCAGCTCCATCAATTCACTTATATTCTTCTCTAAGTTGTCCATTCTCGTTAGCATTTTGTTAAATCTTTCAAGGTTCTTAGTTTCTTTGCATTGGGTTAAAACATGTTCTTTTAGCTCACAGAAGTTTCTTATTATCCACCTTCTGAAGCCTGATTCTGTGAGTTCATCACACTCATCCTCTGTCAAGCCTTGTTCTCTTGCTGTTGAGGAGCTGCGATCACCTGTAGGAGGAGAAACATTCTGATTTCGGGTGTTCTCAGCCTTTTTGCACTGGTTTCTTCCCATTTTTGTGGGTTTATCCACCTGTCGTCTTTGTAATTGCCGACTTTCAGATTGGGTCTCTAAGTGGACGTCCGGCTTGTTGGTGATGAAGTTTTTTCTGTTTCTTAGTTTTCCTTCGGCGAAAGCCCCTTCCCCACAGAGCTGGGCCTTCCCGGGTTCAGCTGTGCTTGTTCTCAGTCCTCAGCACTTCCAATTGCTGTTCTCCTTTTGGGGATGGGACCAGCCGAGCCCCACTAAAAGGGCACCTAGTCCCTTACACTCTGCACCGAGAAGCGCCGCGCTGGCCAAAAGAGTCGCGCTGGCTACCCGTGTGGCTCCTTCGTCGGGAATCTCCCAGTTTGTGGGCATCAAAAATTCGTCTGCAATTGCGGCATCCACTCACTCTCTGCGCTTTCACTGGGAGCTACAATCCTGAGCTGCTGCTACGTGGCCATCTTGGATCTCTCTCCGCCCGGTGATGAAGTTTTTCTCTTGCTTAGTTTTCCTTTGGCGGACACCCCTTCCCCACAGAGCCGGACCTTCCCGGGTTCGCTGTGCTTGCTGTGAAACTTTCAGTCCTCAGCGCTTCCAATTGCTGTTTACCTTGTGGGGATGGGACCAGCCGAGCCCGTCCGTCTGCACCGAGAAGCGCTGCGCTGGGGCATCGGCATAACAGCTGCGCCGGCCAAAAGAGTCCCGCTGGCGACCCGTGTGGCTCCTCTGCCGGGAATCTCCCAGTCTGTGGGCAACAAAAATTCGTCGGAAAGTGCGGCGTCCACTCGTTCTCTGCCCTTTCACTGGGAGCTACATTCCTGAGCTGTTGCTAGTCGGCCATCTTGGATCTCTCCATTTTATTTATTTTTTAAAGATGGGGTTTCACCATGTTGGTCAGGCTAGTCTTGAACTCCTGACCTCAGGTGATCCGCCCGCCATGGCCTCCAAAGTGCTTGGATTACAGGCGTGAGCCACCACACCCGGCCAACTCTGCTAATTCTTTTGTGTTTGTCATTTTTTAAAGATACTGTGGTAACTCACTCTCAATACTTTATTCCCCTCTAACTGCTGCTAGAACCTTTGATCACACATGGTTTGGCTTTCATTTTCATTCATTAAATCAGGGTTTCTAGCACATTGGAGCATATCTGTAGGTGTTAAATCGTTATTAGTAAATTCATAAGCTAAAGTACATCCTTTTTTATTGTCCTTGTGCATTTTTCTCACCTATACATTCCACTTGTAGAAAAATTATGGCAAATGTTAACTCTCCTTAAAAATGTTATGTAGAAATGAACTGATTTTTAAAAGATCTGCCTGTGAACGGAGGTCTTATGCTGTCATCTCTTCATAAGATCTCAGGTAATGCAAGTTAACTTCTGTTTTGCATCTGGGTAATGTTTATTTATTGATGATTGTAGAAGTCGTTTTGGATAAAAAGCTCTCAGATTGTCTTCTACTTTGCTTTCTAAAACTAGGAGGGAAGTATAATACATGATGGGACTGAGTGTTAGTATGGATGTACTGTCAGATGTTTTCATAGGGAGAACTTGGTATACCTACCTCAACGAGGTTTTTTTTATAACTTAAAGTGTGTGTTTTGAACTTTTAGTGTATCAGAAAATGTTGACTTTTGATGTAATGGCTATTTCTGTAGTTACTGTGATCTTGAGCAAGTTTTACTTTCTGAACGAACTTATTTATTTTGAGACAGAGTCTGGCCCTGTCACCCAGGCTGGAGTGCAGTAGTGCGATCTTAGCTCACTGCAACGTCCCCCTCCTGGGTTCAAGCAATTCTCCTGCCTCAGCCTCCTGAGTAGCTGGGATAATAGGTGCATGCCACCATGCCCAGCTAATTTTTTGTATTTTTAGTAGAGATGGGGTTTCACCATGTTAGCCAGGATGGTCTTTATCTCCCAACCTCGTGATCTGCCCTCCTTGGCCTCCTGAAGTGCTGGGATTCCAGATGTGAGCTGTCGTGCCCAGCCACTGTCTGAACTTTTGTCTTTTCTGTATAGTAGTTGCAGGTTATAAGGTATGAAGATACTGAGGGGTGTGAGGCACTGTTTGTGGTGACATGTTTTTTGTTTTTTGTTTTTTTTTTTTTTTTGCTATAAAGTTTTATTAGGCCAAACTACATACTAAAAAATGCTTTAAAATGCAGCAGCAGGGGATGTAAAGACTCAAAGAAGTACGTAGTGACAATGGCTATCAGAACACACTAAAGAATCCACACTGCTTCCTCCTTTACTTAGAAAAGGAAGCTTCTAGGCTACCTCCTCCTCAGCCGTGGAGTCTTGGTATTGCTGGTACTTCGACACCAGGTCATTAAGGTTGCTCTCTGCCTCAGTGAACTTCATCTCATCCATGCTCTCGCTTGTGTACCAGTGCAGGAAGGCCTTGCACCTGAACATAGCTGTAAACTGTTCAGAGACACGTTTGAAGAGCTCCTGGATGGTTGTGTTGTTACCAGTGAAGGTGGCCGACATTTTTAGCCCGAGGTGGGATGTCACAGATGGCTGTTTTCATGTTGTGAGGGAGCCACTCAGCAAAGTAGCTGCTGTTCTTGTTCTGAATATTGAACATTTGCTCATCCACCTCCCTCATGGACATGCGACGTCTGAAAATGGCAGCCACAGTTAGGTAGCGGCCATGATGCGGGGATGGTCACAGGTGGCCATCATATTCGTAACATCAAACAGCTGCTGGATGAGCTCAGCCACAGTCAGGGCCCGATACTGCTGGCTGCCCCGGCTGGTCAGCGGGGCAAAGCCAGGCATGAAGAACTGCAGCCAGGGAAATGGAACCATGTTTCACAGTCAGCTTTGGCAGGTCAGCATTAATCTGGCCTGGGAAGCGCAGGCACGTGGTTACCCCACTTATGGTAGCAGACACCAGGTGACTGAGGTCTCACCGTAGGTGAGTGTGGTCAGTTTTAAGGTCCTGGAACAGATGTTACAGAGCGCTTCATTATCGATGCAGAACGTCTCCTTGGCATTTCCTATGAGCTTGTGGATGGAGAGGGTGGCATTGTAAGGCTACACCACGGTGTTTGACACCTTGGGTGAGGGCAGGATGCTGAATATGTTTATGATCCTGTCTGGGTACTGCTCCCGAATTTTGCCCATGAGAAGGGTACCCATCCCAGACCCAGTCCCCCCACCCAGGGAGTTGGTCAGCTGGAAACCCTGCAGGCAGTCACAGCTCTCAGCCTCTCTTCTCAAAACATCCATCACCGACTCCATCAGCTCTGCACCTTCCATGCAGTACCCCTTGGCCGAGTTGTTTCTGGCCCCACGATGACCAAAGATGAAGTTGTCTGGCCTGAAGTTCTGTCCAGAGGGCCCCAAGTGCACAGAGTCCATGGTGCCCGGCTCCATATCCATGAGCACAGTGCAGGCCACATACCTGCCACTGCTGGCCTCGTTGTAGTACACACTGATGCACGCCAGCTGCAAGTCACTGTCCCCGTGGTAGGTCCCAGCGGAGTCGATGCCATGTTCATCAGAGATCACCTCCCAGAACTTAGCGCCCATCTGGTTCCCGCATTGTCCAGTTTGTGTGAGGACCATGGCCAAGGCGGGACTAGGGCAGCAGGAGAAACACAAGGAGGAGGAGCAGTCACACTGGGGAGAAGGACTATTCAGCTGGCACATTGGCCCCAAGATGAAGATGAGTTTGGGAACAGAAAGAGGGCCAAATGATATGTTTGTGAAAATACTTTGTAGGTTTAAAAGGTTTCTTCCAGCTCAGGTGCTGTTACATTTAGGGAAGATGTGTGTGTTCTCTCTTTCCAGTGGGCTGTTGTTAGCTACCAGGTGACCTTGCCTAGGGAATAGGATCCTGCTTTGAGGGAAAAGGAAAAAGTTGGACCCACAAGTCACAAATTTCTAAAGTCTGTAGTTACTGCTGGAATGATTACTATTATTTTAATAGTTGTCGCCGGGCACAGTGGCACGTCCCTATAGTCCCAGCTACTCAGGAGGCTGAGATAGGAGGATCGCTTGAGCCCAGGAGTTCTGGGCTGTAGTGTGCTATGCTGATCGGGTGTCTGCACTAAGTTCGGCATCAATACGGTGACCTCCTGGGAGTGGGGGACCACCAGGTTGCCTAAGGAGGGGTGACGGCCCGGGTCAGAAACGGAGCAGGTCAAAACTACTGTGCTGATCAGTAGTGGGATTGTGCCTATGAATAGCCACTGCACTCCAGCCTGGGCAACATAGGGAGACCCTGTCTCTTAAAAAAAAAAAAAAAAAAAAAAAAAAATAGTTATTGTCTATAAGATTGGTAATAGGAAAGTGAGAATAAGCTTTTTATTAAAAAGTTTTGGTGAGGGAGTTATGAATGATTTCTGACTCTTACCACATTCCTCTTTACTTCAACTCTCTTTGCTTTGCTGTTTGGTATGCTCTACTTTTACCATCTAATAACCCAGCATGAAAATCTGATCTTGGGTATCAGATTCTCCTTTGTGGTTTGGTTTGTTAATAATTGAAGTACCTAACGGTTCTGGGTGTGAACTGTGCATACTTAACAATCTAGAACCAGAGAAGTGAGTTTCCTATTGAAGTAATTAGCAAAACCTTGTGGCTCTTAAAAATATATAAAAATGTTACACAGAAATAACCAAAACATAACAGGATATAGTTTAATTCTGTTTTTATAAGATAAACCTTAAAGATAGAAGTATTTTTAAGCTTGTTGGTGTCCTCTTCCTTTCCAGTTTGGGTGTGTAGGAGTCTGTTAATCAGGAATTTTATTAGTGCTAATGCTGGTGTGGCTCTTTTTTTTTTTTTTAATCTATGTAAACATGACCCTATAAGACAGCTGTGTTTAATGTAGTAACGAATCATGGGGAGACTTTGCAGTGTTCTTGTTGGGACTTAGTGTCTGTATATTTTAGTATTTAGAGGATGTGGTTTGGTACTTCGAAAATGAGAGGGAGGTCACCTAACTCATAGCTGAATGCCTGCATGTCTAGATTGTTCCGTCCTGGAGGTTATTAACAACATGAAAGTTGTTTTTATTCTAGTTTAACTGATAGTATTAAGTTAAATAACTTTATTGTGGAAGTGTTTGTTTACACATGGCTGCTGAGTAGAATTTTCCTTAAAATCTGATTACATAGGAATGTTTTAGGTAACCAGAGTGCTGCAACACAAGCCAAAGCCTGTTGTGCTTTGCAGAACAATAACCAAGATGAAGAGTGTCCTCTTTTTCTCCACCTTGTCCACCTGTTGTCTTCGAGAAAACAGGGTGCTAGATTACGTGGAGTTGCTTAATTCCATTAACTTCATGAGCTGCTCAAGTACTGATTAGTCAGACACTCATAAACTTCCACTTATGAGAGTCTTGCCTACTGGCTGGTTTAAGTCCTTAGGTTTGATGTAGATTCATTCTAATGAGTACTACCATATACAAGACACTGTGGTGCGTACCCTATGAGGACACAGAAAAGAATAAGATTACTTCTATCTTGAAGACAGGGTAGAATCTGGGAAGTGTCCCAGGGAAGGCACAGTTCTGGGAATTCAACGGAGGCATATAGTTAGTAGCCATTGGGTAATATTGATGGGGTGGGGGTGGGGCAGTGGATGTGATCTGGGCAAGGAGGGGGCCAGTTGGAGAAGTGGTTTCAGTACTTCCAGTGGGTAAAGGGTGATAAAAATGCTCACAAAGCACAGAGGAAAGGTCAAATTGACAGGATCAGGCCACTGTGAATATGAAGGACAAGTTCAAGGAGCTAAGGTGGGAGCTCTTAATCAGGAGCCCTGAGCCTTCCTCCAGCTCCTACCTTTTAATGTGTATGCTTTGGTATTTTTGGGAGGCAGAGAACTTGGACCTTTTCTTAGATATTCAGAAGGCTCCAGCATCCAGAAAAAGTTGATAACTGCTGTGCTGAGTTTTCAACCGTTGGTGACAAGATAGTGAGACCTGTAGAGAAATGAGGTAGTTTGTGGTAAAGCAAACTCTTGCATGTAGGAGGTATAGTGGGATTTGGGGAATAGGGTTTATGAAATGGTCCACAGACTGGGATGGCTTGCCTTTGCACACTGGGTTTCCCACCCATCAAGTTAGGTTGACTCATTGCAGTGGATTAAGTGGAGGGCAGGTGTTTTCAAGTCAAAGGAGTTCAGGTGAAGGGCAGGTGCTTTTATTCAAAAGAGTTCCTTAGCATTATCTCCTCCCTTACTTGGAGATCAGATTGAAGATGTAGGAGACTAGAATGCAGTTGTAGTTTAAGTGTTTACTTTTTATGGAAAAGTGCCTCTTATGTGAAAAGTATTCTGTGCTTGATCCTGGGGGCAGGGGGTTATAAAAACATCACACCTGGGATCTTGCCTTTAAGGAGTTGTTGGTAGGTAATGCTTTCCTTTGGCTTTTTGTTCAGCTTGGGTCTGTGTATGTTGTTATTTTCAGCCATTTCCTAGGCAATGGGAAACATTTCTGTTAAACATCGGACTTTGATCTGTGACTTATATTTCCTTTTAGAGAATGAAGAACCACTGGGATTAGAGGGTGTATAAAGTACAATAATAAATATAGTGTATTTGTAATTAGGAACCTTCTGTACAACCAGTTTGGTGACTTTTAGGCAACTCTTTTGACACTATTTTTTACGTGTGTGTGCATATGGCTTTATTTAAAATACTATAAAGCACATTTTAAAAAATGACCCAGTACTTAGTATTCTAAGATGAACTGTCATTTGTATAATCGATCATTTAAAAATGCTTATTACACTTTTAATCGCTTTCCATGTTTATAAAATGAGAATTATATCTAGCTCATAGAGTTGTCCTGAAGATAAAATTTATATGCATATATACATAATGAAGCTCTTTAGAGCAGTGTATAACTACATGCTAACTGCTCAAAAAATATTAATGGCTACATCATTATTAAGAATATTTTAAAATTAGTACTGTCATTTTCCCTTCCTACATGACTGAATGTGGGAGGTGACTATTTTTTATTTTATTTTTTCATTTTTTTGCAGTTTATACAGTTTTATTTAAACACAAAACGTGCACATAAGCTGTCTACTCATTTTCTTTGCTGTGCAGCCTGGCATTGGGGTTAGTGACTGTGATGGCCAGTTGGGCAGCTCTTTTCACGATGGCTTTGCAGTTCTTGGAGGAAATAATGTGAGCAATCTCAGCACAGTAAGATTTGTTGCACATCAGCAGCACTTCCAGCTCTTTCACTTTGTGGACCAGGAACTTCCAGAAGCCACTGGGCAGTATGTGCTTTGTTTTCGTGTTGCTCCCGTAACCAATGTTAGGCATCAAGATCTGGCCTTTGAACCTTCTGCGAACTTTGTTGTCAGTACCTCTGGGTTTCCGCCCGTTTTGCTTAATTTTGACGTATCAGTCTGACTAATGCCGATGCACTTCTTGTTCTCTTTTTGACCATCTTGGGCTTCACAAGGGGTCTAAGGGTGGCCATGATGCTGAGGAGGAGATGGCTGCCACCTCCGTAGGCAGTGCCGAGGACGAGAGCGCCTATTCTTGTTATAAAAAGATTTACAGTGAGATACCTTTGAATGGTAAAATTTTCTATGCATTTATTCAAATGTTTACATGATCTTTAAAGTGTGAAAGTTAAGTGCACTTGTACAAGGCAGATTCAGGTACTAATTAGACTGCTCATTTAGATTACAGAATAAGGGATTGAAAGTTAACATGTATTTAATTAGAAATTGGATTGATTGTTCTTGACTGCTATTGTCTTTTAGTTCTTTTTTATTGTTAAGACTTCCCATGTGTTTGTCTCCTTTTCTTTTTATGTTTTAAAAATTGCTTTCTGACTTACTTCCTGTTGAGTTTTCAGTAATGGGTGTGGAGTAGGGCAAGAACTTATGTTGGTGCCCATTGTTTGAACCAGGAAGGAGCAGCTGCATTAGATAGCCTGGGGCTCAGTGGGAGGGACTTTAGATGAGTCCCTGCAGAGCTGCCCTGCTCAAGGAACCACTGAATTCCATTTTCCTAACTCCAGATTGGGCAGTGTGTGGCTCTACACTATATGTGCATATAAACATTTTAAGGCCCATTCATCCAGTGTTTTCTAAAGGCTCCCATTTGTTTAGTTCTCCTTTTTAAAAATCAATAATTGTGGAAAAATTTAGCTATGTACAGAAATAGTAGTGAGAAACCCTTCACTCAGGCATCATGCAGCGTCAGCAGTTGAGCGTCTCATGGCAGGTCTTGTTTGTTCAGTACCCCCAACTATTTCTTTTCTCCCACGTTATCTGGCAAGAAATCCCAGCCATACCATTTAATCTAAAAGTATTTCAGGATGTATCTGTAAGAGATGAGGACTTAAAAATGCATACACATATTTTGAGAACTTTCCAGAAATGTTTCTTTAAAAATGCACACACACATAAAGAATGCATAAACGCATATGCTGCATACACACACACACATTTTATTTATTTATTTATTTGAGACAGAGTCTCTGTCACCCAGGCTGGAGTGCAGTGGCATGATCTCGGCTCACTGCAACCTCCGCCTCCCTGGTTCAAGCGATTCTCCTGCCTCCGCCTCCCAAGTAGCTGGGATTACAGGCACACGCCACCACCCCTGGCTAATTTTTTGTATTTTTAGTAGAGACAGGATTTCACCATGTTAGCCAGGATGATCTCGATCTCTTGACCTCGTGATTCACCCACCTCAGCCTCCCAAACTGCTCGGATTACAGGCATGAGCCACCGCTCCCGGCCCACATATTATTTATTTTATGGTCTGTGTAACTCAGAATCCTATATAGTGTATTTGGTTGATTGGTCTCTTCAGTGTTTTTTTTTTTGGGGGGTGGGGGGGAGACAGTCTCACTCTGTCACTCAGGCTAGAGTGCAATGACATGATCTTGGCTCACTGCAACCTCTGCCTCCTAGGCTCAAGAGAGTCTCCTGCCTCAGCCTCCTGAGTAGTTGTGACCACAGACGTGCACCACCATGCCTGGCTAATTTTTGTATCTTTAGTAGAGACAGGGTCTAGCCATGTTGCCCAAACTGGTCTCAAATTCCTGAACTAAGGGATTCACTTGCATAGCCTCCCAAAGTGCTGGGATTACAGGTATGAGCCACCACACACAGCCTATATTTTAATGTCATTTTCTTCTGTTCTCTAGCATTTCTCATTCTATAGAACAAATTTTTTTTTTTTTGTAAAGAAATCTAGTATAAATTGACACCACAACAGTATCTGTGCGTATTATCTAGCGTATGTTCTGTGTAGTTGTTACAGCATTTCTGCTTGGTAATGTCATCTGTCCTCGGGCCTTCAAGACTATCATACTCAATTTTTGAAGTCTCTTTTTCCAAAAATAAAACTTGAATGTTTCTAATGATGGTTTCTTTTGTTGCTAAGCTGATTTCAATACATTAGAAAATTACAGATTTGGAAATGAATGAAAGGCTAAGGGATTGATGTATCTCTCTCAAATGTGTCATGAGGGCAGAAATTCCTCAGTTTTGTTCATGCTAAAGCCGCAGACTAGCACAAGGTCTGACACTTAGAGGGAAGTTAAATATTTGACAAACAAATGAATTAATTTTAAGTAAGGTATCAAAGTTGAGGCATCCAGAATTGAACCCGAAGCCCCAGTTCTGCTTCCTTTCATAGTCACACCTCTTGTACTCCACTTACCACTTGAGGATAAGCTTGCTGAGGAGTACCTCACCGTGAGCTCTTCAGAATCTCCTTCCCTCATTGCATGGTGTGGTGGTAAGAGCACGGGCTTTGGCTCCTGACTGCACACATACTCTATGATACGCTTGCTATGCGATCTTTGCAAGTTTCTTAACCTGCCTCTGATTCAATTTCTTCATCTACAGTTGGAGATAAGAGTACATGCTTCTTTTATGGATATTGTCACCTTGATCTTTGCAAGTTCCTCAACCCATCTCTGATTCCGTTTCTTCATCTACAAGAGAATGTACTTCTTGGGGTTTTATGGGTGTTGTGAGCTTAAAACAGTACGTGGCACATAGTAAACATTTTAGAGGTATTAGAGCTATTATTATTCTAGAATAAAAACAAGTTAGTCTTATTTGTACCTTTTATCTCTAGCTCTACCTTGGTTTCTTTTCTTTTTTTTTTTAGGCCTAAAAACAGTTCTCTAAGATACAAAACCCTTGCCATAAAACTTGCACACTTGTCTTGCTGGTAGCAGTAAAAATTAGCATTATCCCTTTGGAGAGTGGTTGGGCAAGATATATCTAGTCGTAAAAATACACTCTGACTCAAGAATTTCATTTCTGGAAATCTCTTCTAAGAATATACACTTAAATGCATGAAACTGTGTTTGTGAAGATGTTACATTATAATGTCTAGGCTTAGAGGGAATGGCTAAATATTTTCTGGTACTTAGGCATTTACGATACTGATTTTGAAGCCATGTAATAACATGGAAAATATCTCCTTGTGATAAAAAGTACATTGTATGTACAATATGATCATAACCACATTAAGTAATATATACTGACATTCAGGAATTTCCCTAGGGTAGGACTTGTAATTGCTCCTTTAATCACCTTCCGCAAGCCCCCATTCTGGATCTGCGCTAACCTGGTTCTAAAGGCCCAAGTTTTACCTTGAAACTAAGTATTGTGTATACTTTGTATAAGCCATTATCCTTGATATATGGCTTTGGGAATTCCAAGTTTTGTCACATTCTGCAGAATAATAAAGATGAAGACTCCCTCTGTGTACTTAAGAAATAGTTTTATATGAAGGATAAGACAAGAATACCAGGTAGCATTACAGTTTGGGTTCTTGGTACCCAATGATTAATTTATCTGTAGTATAGATTTATTTTCACGGTACCCCTTGGAATGCTCATTTTTAACCCTAGTAGTTAAATTTACCTTGGTACGCTCCAAAAACAGGCACCAAAGCAGCAATTTTTTTAGTTTTCTGTTGACCATAAATCTCATACCTTTGTTTTCTTTTTTTGGAGACAGTGTCTTGTTCTGTTGCCCCTGCTGGAGTGCAGTAGTGTGATCTTGGCTCACTGCAAACTCCATCTCTAGGGTTCAAGTCACTCTCCTGCTTCAGCCTCCTGAGTAGCTGGGATTACAAGCGCCCACCATCATGCCCGGCAAATTATTTTATTGTTGCTTTGTTTTTTGAGGTAGAGTCTTGCTCTGTTGCCCAGGCTGGAGTGCAGTGGCGCAGTCTCAGCTCATGCAACCTGCGCCTCCCAGATTCAAGCAATTCTCCTGAGTAGCTGTGACTACAGGCGCTTGCCACCATGCCTGGCTAATTGATAGGAGAGATGAGGTTTCACCGTGTTAGTCAGGCTGGTCTTGATCTCCTGACCTCGTGATCCACCTGCCTCAGCCTCCCAAAGTACTGGGATTACAGGCATGATCCACTGTGCCCAGCCAAATTTTGTATTTTTTTAGTAGATGCGGGGTTTCACCATGTTGGCCATGTTGCTCTCCGAACTCCTGACCCCAGGTGATCGACCTGCCTCAGCCTCACAAAGTGCTGGGATTACAGATGATGAGCTTTTGCACCCAGCTAATCTCATTTCTTTACAAGTAGTCATTCGTAACCGAGTGTACCTTAACCAACCAGTGCACGGACTGCTACTTCAGTCTTGATTCAGCAGATTCTAGAGGCATGTGGAAGGAGGAACACTTATTAAACAGGTGGGTAGGCAGGACAGTGGCTTTGGCTTTCTTTGGTAAACACCATGGGGCCTATTTCTGAAGTAATTCCCTAACCCCTTCACTCCCACTCAGTATTGCTGATGGAAGTCGTAACTTACCAGCTCTTTTGTCTACATTGATGCTACAAGCAAACTGTTTATTATTATTTTTAGAGACAGGGTCTTGCTGCGTTGCTTAGGCTGGACTCAAACTTCTGGGCTGTAGCTACCCTTCGACTTCAGCCTCCCGAGTTGCTGGGAGTACAGGGGTGTGCCACTGTGCCTGGCTTGCAAGCAAACTCTTTTGCTTGGTGTAACAAGTATTAGTGCACTGAATTTTTACCAATGTTTGCTTGTTTTTGAGACCAAGTCTCTCTGTTTCGCCCTAGCTGGAGTGCAGTGGCATGATCATAGCTCACTGCAACCTCAACTCCTGGGCTCAAGTGATCCCACGGTTACCTCCCAAATAGCTAGGACTACAAGTACATGCTACCATGCCTGTTTTTTTTGGGGGGTGGGAGTACATAGGGAACCTCCCTATGTTGTTCTGTCTGGTCTTAAACTTTCATGCTCAAGTGATCCTCCTGTGCTCAAGTGATCCTCCGGCCTTGGTATCTCAAAGTTCTGAGATTATAGTTGTGAGCCACCAGGCCTGGCTTGCTCTGAATTTTTATTTTAGCCTCTTTTTTTCTTTCCCCAGGGTTAAGCCATTTTAAAATTCAGTTACCTACAGCTGTGTTAATGGGCCAGCCTGTGCCCAGCTGGCGTGTGTTAGGTACTTGGCCTAAGATAATTGTCTAGTCCAGGGATTTGTATGTATGGTGGCAGACAAGGGCAGTGTAGGGTTGCATTTATACTCTAGAATTAGTAGCTGTTCTTTTGCTTTTCGTATCAAATGTTATTTTACACATAATGGAGTTTTGAACTGTATTCAAGGCTAGCCTTAGAATCTTTGAACTGTATTCAAGGCTAGCCTTTAGAATCTATCCCTTAAGAGAGCCTTATGTTTGAGTTACCTTTTGGTCAAATAGGGTTTATGTTAAAGCTCTGATCAACTCTGAAAGTACTGCATATGCAAGTGATGTCAGAAATTGCTATTGCAATTGTTAAATTTTTTTAAAAATTTGTTTACGTAAAAATATTTGTTACAGAAAAAAATATATTTAATGATACTTGTTAAAGGTTGGCAAAGAATACTATTCAGGACTATCTTAGTAAGTATAGAGACCACTGCAACAGGGTCTTGCAGCAGAGGAAAGAGATTGGGCTCAACTCCAAATATAGCATGGGCAAGAAGCAAGGTGTAGGGGTCAGTCAAAGGTAAACTGCTAAGAGTAAACATTTGGAGTAAGGGGGATTCTAGTTAAACCCATCTAACAGGATTCTTGCTGAAGACAAGCCAGGGTGATTAGACATCACGTGGGGGATGGTGGAGAATGAACACCCTGATCAGATATTGAAGATGGGAGGGGGATCTTTTGCTAAAACTGGATTTTATGAGGAAGTGCACAGATGGACCTAGAAGAAAGTTTGGAAGCCTTACAAAAGTTTGGCCAAGCAAAGTATCTTTGTCGTATGGAAGAATGATTGGTTTCAAAGTAAAAGCAAGCATCAGCTTACTCAAGGAATTAGTGGTTTGCTATGCAAAGGGTTATGAGTTTTATTTTCCTTTATTTTCTTTAAAAAATGCTAGAATAGTTAAATAAGCAACAGAATTGTTAACAGGAACTCTGAATATCTGAAAATCATTGGAAATTAAATTTTCCTGGTAATGCTCAACTTACTTTTCAAAATATATTAATAATTTTTTTTTACCTTTTTATTAGTTTTCATCTGCATTTTGATCTTCATTTTAGTGGCATTTATCAGTGGTAGGCTTTTCATTTGCCTACATAGCAGGTATATGTGATATGCTGGAGTTTTGTGGGTGTTTGGCATTATGTCACAGGAGCAGGAAATGACTGTGGATTAATTTACATAAACATCATTAAGTTTAATGAAATAGACTACTTCATTTTGTCTCTATGCTGAACTGTTATTTAGTAATTCACAACAGCCTAAGCAAAAGTTTTTTCCTTCAGGCCTTCTTCTTCCCTCCCTACTCCAACAAAAGCAGGCTGGGGAACTGTGTAATTTGCTTAGTATTACTAATTTTCTGTTTTTAATACTGTCAAACTGTACTGGGTGTTGCATTTGTTGCAAATGCAATAGAAAAGCAACATAGTGGCTGTCATCCCAACTTATCGGTATTCCTTTTTAATATGTTTTGGATACTTTGTTTTCCCATCAAGTTTATCATATACCTTACTGTACTTTCTGGAAGTTAGCTTTATTTGGTCAATATATAGATAACTGTGAAGCAGGTAGGTGCTGTATTTAAATATCATTTTGAATTTTAAGATGGAAGCCGTGAGCGATGAGTTTTTGAAAACCATACATGTGTTTCCAAAGGCCACTCTCTATATTACTCAGTATCTATTAACAGACAATAAAGGATTCTTTCTGTTGCACCACTAACCCTAACCACCTAATCCTCCTAAGGCAAAATTCAGAAGTTCCATGAATTGGCTTTAGAGAATAGTCCCTAAAAAGAAAAAAAGGAGTGGACTGCCTCCCCAAAAAAGTCATCATCCAATATTTTCAGACTTAATTTGAGAAATACTGTATTTTCTGACCTATAAGGTTATTTTTTCCCCTTTTTGCCTTTTTTAAAAAAGGCACACTGTGGGAGTTGAATGCATTCTTTCTGTCAGTGCTTAGAGACATATGGAGGGGGATGTCTTTTCTTGTGCCTCTGCCTATATTCACACCCTCCTGGTCTTGGCTTTTTTTCCAATTTAATAGCCATGGAAGCAGCCTTTATATGCTTTTAGATTAGTATGGTTTATGTGATATGTCTGCTTTAATGCATCACAGCTCTGTGTAGAAGTTTTATGTGGTACTTAAGAAAAACTGACCTAATTTGAAAGATAAAAACTCTCGGAATAGATGCTGTCAGAATTATTTAATTTTATTTGTGTCATAATTTAACATAGGTTTTTGATATGTTGTCCTTCATAGGGGGAAAGTATAGATCCAGGAGACTGTATTTCCTATCTCATTCTAATCTTAATGGGGCTTCAGAAGTCACTTTGTCCTTCCTTATTTGTAAAATCAAAGATTTCATTTTATGTATAAGTATATATATATATATCTGCAGTACTTTGCTGAAGTTGATAATTGTACAACAGTCCAGTGAAGAAGGCTGTCATAAGGTGGTCTCTGAAAGCTTTTTTTTTTTTTTTTTTTTGAGATGGGTTTTGCTTTTGTTGCGCAGGCTAGAGTACAATGGCACAACCTCTGCCTCCCGAGTTCCGATGATTCTCCTGCCTCAGCCTCTCGAGTAGCTGGGATTACAAATATGCGCCACCATGCTCGGCTAATTTTGTATTTTTAGTAGAGACTATTTTTAGTAGAGACAGGGTTTCTCCATGTTGGTCAGGCTAGTCTCAAACTCCTAACCTCAGGTGATCTGCCCGCCTCAGCCTCTCAAAGTACTGGAATTACAGGTGTGAGCCACCATGCCTGGCCAGCTTTTACAGTTTTTAAGAAACAAATGATGAATTTCCTTAATGTATACTTTTTTCCTCCCTAAAAGTATTATGTAATGAGAAGGGGTCTTTATGTACCATTCTATTTATGTACTATTCTATTTTTATTCCTCTGATTTTTTTCTCCCAAGATGGAGTCTTGCTCTGTTACCCCGGGGCTGGAGTGCAATGGCACAATCTCGGCTCACTGCATCCTCCACCTCCTGGTTTCAAGCAGTTTTCCTGCCTCAGCCTCCTGAGTAGCTGGGATTACAGACATGCACCACCACACCCAGCTAATTTTTGTATTTTTAGTAGAGACGGGTTTCACCGTATTGAACAGGCTGGTCTCAAACTCCTGACCTCAGGTGATCTGCCCACCTCCGCCTCCCAAAATGCTGGGATTACAGGCATGAGCCATGAGCCTAGCCATTATTCCTCCAATTTTTATAAAGAATGGGTCATATGCTAATAAATACTCTTTTTTGGAATTAGCATTCCTGTGCCTTTACTGAAGCAGAAAGAAACATAAACTGCCTTATCTTCTAACTTGTTTTGATAGGCAAGGCTGAAGACTAACAAGTTAGAAAACCAGCATCTGCCTTTCATAGTATGGCTTCCTATTTAGCACTAAGAGAAATCTCGTCCTTTCCCCTATTCTGACCATGTATTGCCATTTAATTAATCTTACCTGTCTGTAGACAAAAGTTAGTATGACTCTTGAGGCTTTGGGATTTATCCAATTACACTTTTTAAAAAGCAAAGTTTAGTTGTCTGTTATGGCTTCATATAGGTGAGAATTTTCTCGTTTGTTTTTGTTTTTAGCTGAACTTAAGAGTCTAAAGGGAATACTGGAAATATTGAATGCTGGATTTGGGCCTTTACTGGAATAAAGTTGCTCAAGTTATACCTGGTTCACTGTTACATCTCACCATAATCCTAGAAAGCATTTAAGGTGACAGGTATGTAGAGACTGTTCTTCATTGCCAAGGTTAGTGAGAGAGTTGCTGTAGTTGGTGCTCACTCTTACCTCCTAGTCACCCTTCCACCATGAACTTTTGCCTTCTTGTCCACTGCAGTTCCTCACAGCAGGGCCACCAGGGGTCTTTATGACCAAGTGGGCATAATTCTTTATTTGATCTTGCTGCTGACTGTGCCCTCCTTTTATTGCCTTTTTTTCTGATTATGAAAGTAATAAATGGTCACTGTGAAAAATTTTGGAAAAGGACTTGTTATCTCTATCCAGAAAACTTTTTCCTCATTGTAATGTTTCTGTGACAACTTTCTTCCTTTCCTCCTGTTTCTCTTGACCAGACCTGAATCAGTTTACCTTCTGGATATCTCTATTTTGTAGGCACTCAAACCCAACATTAATTTTTTTTGTCTGTACTTTTTTTTTTTTTTTTAGTTTAAGTTTTGGGATACATGATACATGTGTAGAACATGCAGGTTTGTTACATAGGTATACATGTGCCATGGTGGTTTGCTGCACCTATCAACCTGTCATCTAGGTTTTAAGCCCCGCATGCATTAGGTATTTGTCCTAAGACTCTCCCTCCCCTTGTCCCCAATCCCCCCCAACAGGCCTTGGTGTGTCATGTTCCCCTCCCTGTGCCCATGTGTTCTCATTGTTAACTCCCACTTAGAGTGAGAACATGTGGTGTTTGGTTTTCTGTTCCTTTGTTAATTTGCTGAGAATGATAAGGCCAACATTTATTAAAAGGAATTTACCTCTGCTTCCCTTGCTCCAAGTATGCTTAGCTACCTGCCACCATTTCACTGAAAGGCATCACTTTTCATGCAGTTGCTGAAGCCATAAGATGAGGATCCATCCTTGATTCCGCTCCCTCATCTTCCATTTTCAGCCAGCAGTTAGAATCCTGTTTGTTATGCTTGTGAACCCATTTACTTGTCATCTCTCTACTCTTAGCACCTAACTTAGACTCTAGACTCTTAACACTTAACTTAGACTCTCTTTATTTCCCGCCTACCTGAATTTCCTGAAAGCATTATCTGTTTCTGAATGGATTAGGACTTTGTATGTCTTCCCAGGGCTTAGCTTAGAAAATCAGGACTTCTCTGACCTGTTCCTATACTCTCAGGTGAGTCCGGTGCTGGTGTCCTCCTCTTTTTCTTTTTAAATTTACTATTTTAACCATTGTTAAAAATTTTTTTTTAATTTTTTTGAGATGGAATTTCACTTTTTTTTTTTTTCTGAGATGGAGTTTTTGCTCTTGTTGCCCAGACTGGAATGCAGTGTTGCGATCTCGGCTGACTGCAACCTCCACCTCCCAGGTTCAGGCGATTCTCCCGCCTCGGCCTCCCGAGTAGCTGCGATTACAGACATGCACCACCATGCCCAGCTAATTTTGTATTTTTAGTAAAGATGGGGTTTCTCCATGTTGATAAGGCTGGTCTCGAACTCCCAACCTTAGGCGATCTGCCCGCCTCGGCCTCCCAAAGTGCTGGGATTACAGGCGTGAGCCGCTGTGCCCAGCTCCTTTTTCTTCATCCATATGTCTTCTTCCTCCTCTCTCTCCCCGCATGGGCACTCACAGCACCCTGTGCTATCTTTTTGACACTTATCACATTTGTTATAATTGTCTGTTTGCTTTTCTGTCTCAAGGGCAGCAGCTGTGTTTTACTCATATTTATACCAGTATGTAACCCGGAGCATTAGGACATCTCTGATAATAAATGGGTAGGGCTGGGCATGGTGGCTCACACCTGTAATCCCAGTACTTTGGGAGGCCAAGGTGGGAGGATTGCCTGTGCCCAGGAGTTCAGGACCAGCCTGGGCAACATAGTGAGACCCTGTCTCTACAAATTTTTTTTTTAAAAGATGAGCTGGCCATTGTGGCATGAGCTTGTCACAGCTACTTAGGAAGCTGAGATGGGAGGATCACTTGAGCCTGGGAGGTCGAGGCTGCAATGAGCCAAGATCATACCACTGTAGTCTGGGTTACAGAGGGAGGCCCTGACTCAGAAAGAATGAAATTAAATAAATAAAAAATGAGTAGAAGGAAATGAACAGGTTGGAGGTTAGTATGAAAAAAAAATCTGACGCTATATGTTTTATGGTCTTGGTCTTGGCTGCCTTAAAATTACATCTTAACATGATTGGCCTTCACTACCTAGTCCGGTGGTCATGGTTCTGTGAACAAGTTTTCAAAGTCTGAAGTGTGGTAGAGCAAAGCAGGAGTAAAGCTGTCAGGTTGGCTGGAATGGGCCTCAGCACTTTGCTTGTATTGATAGAGGTTAGGTTTTCCAATAACTGATGACAGTGTAACAGAGATGACTAGGGCAGTTGTGCTAGGGATAAAGAGCAGCACAGTTTAGCGACTTGGTGATGAGATGTGGGGATCAGAAAGGAGGAATCTAACTGACTCAAGCTTCTGGCTTAATAGACTAGGTACTTGAGGCTGTCATTAACTAGTAGTGTTGATTTTGAGATTCTTTTTGATATCCAGATGAGTATGTCTACCAGGCTGTAGGATATGAAGTTTGGGAGAGTATGCCACTGGAAATGTTTGAGTTAAAACTACAAGAGATCACTTACAGCTTAAGAAGACTAGTGCTCTAGAAACAAAGAACTCTGAGGAACACTGATGTTGAGGAGCTGGGGAAGAAGAGAGCTGGGAAGGCTGTTAGTGGTTGAAGAGGGAATTTGGCAGTAAAACAGCCATTTGACCTTCAGCTCTAGAAGCCAGGAAATTAAAAGAAAAAAGGCCATTGATTTTACTGTGTTTTAAAGAGAAAAATATCAAGAACATAGGTCTGTTTTTACCCAGCTCTTAGATTAGATGCTTCAGTATGGATTGTCTGCTTGGCTTTTTGTTGGCCAGTTCCACCCTACCCCTGTCAGTAGGCCAGCACCCCAGTCCAAATCCAGAATCCCACTCTTACATTAGATCCAACACATGACCTCTAAAGTCCCTTCCAATTTCAATCTAACATTAAAAACAGATTCTGGGCCCAGTCTGAGAAACTGTGATTCAACCGGCCTAGGGGGTCTTAATTTCTTCTAAAGCTCTTTCTGAGAATCTAAGGAATGTTGATGTGTAGGTGCTGTAAACCTGCGTTTTATTTTATTGCAAGAGAGTAGGACTTTATTATAGCAAACTTTAAAAATACAACTGTGATGAAGAGGTTGGCAACCATGGAAACCTAGCTGGAGCTTTACCCTACCCATGCTTGTCTTTGTGTGTGTGGGGGTGACTTGGGGGTGGAAAAGTGCCACCATCTGTTGTAATCTGTTGGAGATTTAAAGTTTTTGCTTTATGGATTTTTACAGCAGATGCCCTTTGTTCCCTGCATTATGTCCTTTCAGACTATCACTGGTTTCAAACAAAACGTAGATTTTTGTAGTTTTTCTGCGGCTTGCCAACACCTTTCTATTTTCTGCCTAAGGGCTCTCAAACCCAGCAAATGAAGGGGAACAGTTAACCTCAGGCAACCTTCAACCAGTGAGGGATTGGAATGGTGCTTAAATGTCTTCCTTCTTTCAGGGGTCCCACAGAATCACCCCACTTTCCGGCAGTCACCTTGTATGTCCTTATTGGCTATTTTCCTTCTCTCACATCTGTTCCCTGGGATCATCTCCTATTTTAATCTTGCTAAAATGTTGTACACAAGTAAAGTGTCAGTTGAGCTGACTTTATGGCTCAGATGCAAATAAAAGCTTCTTCTAATTACATTAGCTTCTTTTTAGTGTCCCTGTCTATCAATAATAGCACCTAAAATAATATGTGGGGGAGGAAGTCGAAGAGAACATATTGTGCAATGCAAAATGGTGCACATATTGCTAAAGTTTAAATAATTTATTCATAGATACCGTGTAATGAGATCATTATGTGAGAATTTATTGGGTTTTTCAACACTTCCATTTCTTTCATTTCATTTAGGAATGGGGTTGAATGGATATGAAAACCCAGAAAATAGTTGGCACCGAGAGACAACACTAGGTGTGCTCTTTTATTCATTTATATGTCACCTGTTCTTGAATTCTGGGTGGCTCTTTTTGTAAGACTATACGGTATAATGATAGAAAGCTATTAAAGATGTCACAGTGCAGAAAGGGGGAAGATCTCTACAGATGGCTAGGATATAAATTGCCAAAGATTAGAAATAACCTGATAAGATCTATTACAAAGGTTTTGATTCTTTGGTTGGTTGGGTTTTTTTTGTTTGTTGTTTGTTTTTGGAGACAGGGTCTTGCTGTATTGCCCAGGCTAGAGTGTAGTAGCATCATCATAGCTTACTTACTGCAACCTTAAACTTCCTGGGCTTAAGCAATCCTTCTGCCTCAGCCACCCCATTAGCTGAGACTACAGGTGTGTGCCATAACATCTGGCTAATTAAAAAAAAATTTTTAGAGATGAGGTCTTGCTGTGTTACCATGCTTTCCTAGTTGAAACATGTATCTTGGACAGCTCAGTATATTCATCCTTGTTTGCTTTACATTTACTGAGTGCCTGCCATATGGCAACCTCTGTGGTAACTGTTTTCAGATACCAGTTTTAATCACCAGGAATGAACTTAGTCCTAAACTCCTGGCCTCAAGGGGACCTCCCATCTAGGCCTCTCAAAACATTGGGATTATAGGTGTGAGCCACCATGCCTGACTCCTATTTCAGGAGTATCTTTTTTTTTTTTTTTTTTTTTTTTAAGAGAGAAAAGGAGAAAGAAAGAAACAGGAAAAGAAAGAATGAAAGAGAAAGAAAGAGGAAGAGATTTTAGAAAAGGAGGAAGAAAGAAACAGGAAAAGAAAGAATGAAAGAGAAAGAAAGAGGAAGAGATTTTAGAAAAGGAGGAAGAAAGAAACAGCAAAAGAAAGAAAAGGAATGGAAGAGAGAAAGAAAGAGGGAGAGAGAATGGGACTCTTGTTTTTTTGCTCAGGCTAGAATACAGTCTAAAAATGGGTATTAAAAACCTCTTTTATGCCAATAATTATGTTTAACAATGGAGACAAGGAATAGGGATGAAAATAACAAATAAGCAGCCAACCAATATTTTGTTTAAACCTGTGAAATGCTATGCAATTGCTGGGGAGTGATTTACTTCCAATTATGTGGTCACTTTTAAAATAGGTATAATGAGAAACTGAGAAAAATGTATGTTTTGTGGATTTGTGGGAGGAGAGTTCTGTAAATATTTGTTAAGTCTAGTTGTTCCAGGTCTGAGTTCAAGTCCTGGATATCCTTGTTGATTTTCTATCTCGTTGATCTATGTAATATTGACAGTGTAGTGTTAAAGTCTCCCACTATTATTGTGTGGGAGTCTAAGTCTCTTTGTAAGTCA
>PVKP010037038.1:6245-22070 GCA_004027715.1 Plecturocebus donacophilus | reverse complement strand
TGGGTTAGAACATGTTCTTTTAGCTCACAGAAGTTTCTTATTATCCACTTTCTGAAGCCTGATTCTGTGAGTTCATCACACTCATCCTCCGTCAAGCCTTGTTCTCTTGCTGATGAGGAGCTGTGATCCCCTGTAGGAGGAGAGGCATTCTGATTTCGGGTGTTCTCAGCCTTTTTGCACTGGTTTCTTCCCATTTTTGGGGATTTATCCACCTGTCGTCTTTGTAATTGCCGACTTTCAGATTGGGTCTCTGAGTGGACGTCCAGCTTGTTGGTGATGAAGTTTTTTCTGTTTCTTAGTTTTCCTTCGGGGGGCGCTCCTTCCCCACAGAGCTGGGCCTTCCCGGGTTCAGCTGTGCTTGCTCTCTCCTCAGCGCTTCCAATTGCTGTTCTCCTTGTGGGGATGGGACCAGCGAAGCCTTTGGGCACCCAGTCCCGTACACTCTGCACTGAGAAGGGCCGTTCCGGCCAAAAGAGTCACGCTGGCGACCCGAGTGGCTCCTTCGCCGGGAATCTTCCAGTCTGTGGGCATCAAAAATTCATCTGCAATTGCAGCATCCACTCGCTCTCTGCGCTTTCACTGGGAGCTACAATCCTGAGCTGCTGCTACGCGGCCATCTTGGATCTCTCTCTGCCCGGTGATGAAGTTTTTTCTGTTTCTTAGTTTTCCTTTGGCAGATGCCCCTTCCCCACAGAGCCGGACCTTCCCAGGTTCGCTGTGCTTGCTGTGAAACTCTCAGTCCTCAGCGCTTCCAATTGCTGTTTTCCTTGTGAGGATGGGACCAGCCAAGCCCGTCCGTCCCGTATACTCCTCTCCGGGAAGCGCCGCGCTGGGGTGCCAGCAAAACAGCATCGCCGGCCAAAAGAGTCGCGCTGGCGACCCGTGTGTCTCCTCTGCCGGGAATCTCCCGGTCTGTGGGCAACAAAAATTCGTCGGAAAGTGCGGCGTCCACTCGTTCTCTGCGCTTTCACTGGGAGCTACATTCCTGAGCTGTTGCTAATCGGCCATCTTGGATCTCTCCTCATCTTGTCTCTTAAAAAAGAATTCACACAGAGCGTAGCAGGTATGTTATGTCTCTGCTCCATAATGTCTGGGGACTTACCTGGAAAGAATCAAATAGCTAGAGGTAACTGGAAAGACTAGGGGCCAGAATCATCTGAGGTTCTTTACTCTTGTGTCAGGTACCTGAAGCGGCATGACTCAAAGACAAGGCTTAGCTGGGACCATTAGCTGACACGCCCACTTCAGCTTCTCTATATGACTTGAGCTTCTTCCCAGCATGGTGCCTTGAGTGTCTACCATGGCAACTCAGGGTTCTCAGAACTGGTGTTCTCCAAGAGAAAGTTTTTATCTTATAAGTTAATTAAAAATATTTTAGTGAAATAAAAAAAATAATTACTTTTAAGCCAGGCATGGTAGGCTCACTCCTGTAATCTCAGTACTTTGGGAGGCCAAGGTGGGAGGATTGCTCGAGTCCGGGAATTCAAGATCAGCCCAAGAAACAAAGCAACACATTGTTTCTACAAAAAAATTTAATAATTATCTGGGTGCAGTGCTGTATGCCTGTAGTCCCAGCTACTTGGGAGGCTGAAGCAGAAGGATCACTTGAGCCTAGGAGTTTGAGGCTGCAATGAGCTATGATCATGCCACTGCACTCCAGCCTGGACAACATAGTGAGACCCTGTCTCAAAAAAAAAAAAAAAAGAATTACTACAACCAAATTCATGAAAAGTATTATGAATCTATGATCTATTCCTGAGCTAGTATGACACAGTTTTAATTAGTAAAACTTATTATAAATCTTTGATGTATAGTAGAGCAAATGCCTTATTCTTTATTATTGTTTCACTGTTTTTGGTCCTTTGCTGTTCAGTATGAATTATTTTGATACTTTGTCAAGGCTCATATTTTAAAAATCCTTTGAGATATTGAATGGAAGTATGTTAAATTTATGAATTAATTTTGGAAGAATTGATATCTTAATATTGTTCAGTCTTTCCATCCATTTCAAGTCTTCTTTTATGTTAACAAAAGTTTTTTAAAAATTCCACATAGAGGTTTTACCATTAAATTTATTTCCAAAGACCTTACGTTTTTGTAGTAAGAATGAATGGGCTCTGTTTTTATTACATTTTAAATTGGTTGTTGCTAGTGAATAGACATACTACTAACTTTGTAAATTAGTCCTGTGTCTAACAAACTTGTTAATGTCTTTCTAAATAGTTTTATTGTTTTATCAATATATTAAGGATGGCATGACAGTAAGCATCCTTATGTTGTTCCTGATTTTAAAGGGAATAGTTTTAAGGTTTCACCACTGAAGATTATGTGTGCTCCAGGTTCAGATTGATAGTTTATGTTGGGTTAAAAATATTAATAGTCTATTCTATTACTAATTTGCCAAGATTTTTAATTAATTTTTAAGTATTAAAACTGCAATTACTTTAGTACCAGCCTAATATTAATAGGTATTTAATTTGATCAAGTGTTTTTTGTGTATCTGTTGAGATGATTTTTCTCCTTTTATATGTGAATTATAATAATATTTCTTCTTCTTCTTTTTTTAAAGTTATAGATGGGGTGGTCTCGCTGTGTTACCCAGGCTGGTCTCAAACTCCTGAGCTCATGTAGTCTTCTTGCCTTGGCCTCCCAAAGTGCTGTCATTACAGGAATGAGCCATCACACCGAGCCATATTTCCTCTTTTTTTAGAGAAGTTTTAGAGACACGGTCTTGCTATGTTGATCAGGCTGCAGTGCAATGGCTAGTTACAGGCATGATCATAGTGCGCTACAGCACAGAACTCCAGGGCTCAAGTGATTCTCCTGCCTCAGCGTCCCTAGTAGCTAGGACTATAGGTGGGGTCCCATCACAGCCTGATAATGGTTTTTCTTTTAAAATAATATTTTAGGCCAGGCGTGGTGGCTCACGCCTGTAATCGCAACACTTTGGGAGTCTGAGGCGAGCTGATCACATGGTCAAGAGTTCGAGACCATCCTGGCCAACATGGTAAAACCCCGTTTCTACTTAAAAAAAAAACATAAATTAGCTGGGCATGATGGTGAGTGCCTGTAATCACAGCTACACGGGAGACTGAGGCTGGAGAATTGCTTGAATCAGGGAGGTGGAGGTTGCAGTGAGCGGAGACCATGCCACTGCGCTGCAGCCTAGTGACAGAGTGAAACTCTGTTTCAAAAAAAAAAAATATATATATATATATATATATATATATATAATTGTAAAATGAAGTGGTTAAAAAATCTGAAATGTAAAATTGAACCTCTAAATGTATTCTTTCTTCTCACTTTCCTGTTTCAAAGAATGGTACTATTCAGCCTAAAATTTTAGGAGCTAGTCTAGGCATTGCCCACAGCTGCTCAGTGACCAGATCCTGTCATTTTTAATATTGTCCTTGCCTCTCTATTCTTTCCTTGTTGCCTAATTATTCTCCATATACTGGCCAGAACAGGAAATTCCTTTGATTAAAATCCTTCAGTGATTCCCTAATCTGTAGGCTTCACAAATTTGAACTCCTTACTGTGCCCTATAAGGCCCTTCAAGATCTGGCTCTTCTCTAGCCTTGCAGGCCTTCTTGTTGCACTCTGCTTCCCACTGATTCACCAGCAAATCAGTCATTCCTTGGGGCCTTTTTTTAGTGTGCCTCTCGTTGTCTAGCTGTCCAGCAGTTAATCGTTTTTCCAGGCCCAACCAAGACTTATCCACCCCTATAATGTATGTCCTAACTTCCAGATAGAGTAAACCATTGAATCTTTGTACACCCTCCTATGTCATACAAACCTTAGTTAATCTTTTGAAATTTTATGGTCTTTATTTATTTGTGTATTTATTTCCTCTACTAAACTTGTATCTAATATCTTAAAGGTCACGACTAGTTATTTTATTCATCATTGTATCCCTAACACAGTGAAGGTGTTCAGTTCACCTGGGGTGAACTGAAGGGATAGATGGATGAACAAAAGAACAAGCACACAGGCAATGATTGAGATAAAAGAGAAAGGGATTATTCCAAAAGGAAAACAATGAAAGGAAAACAATGAAAGCAAAAGCCTACATTGAGTCCTGGGTGGAGCCTTAGGCAACTCCAGAAATCATGATTGCCTAATGATTGAGGAAAATAGATTCAATATTTCTATTGCATTAGACCGTAATATTTTGCAAATTTGTTGCCTTTTTAAAATCTCTCTTTATAAAGAAGCTTTTTAAATTCTCCTCTCATTGGGGATGTTCTTTCTTTTGAATTCACTCAGTCAGTTAATATTTATTGATTACCTGCTATATACTAGGCTCACTGCTACTGCTGGGAACTAGTTAGATAGAGCCTGTCTCTACCCTGGAGGATCTCTCTGGCTGGCTGGTATATAAACATGTAAACAAACAAATATAGCAGTGATTTTTAGATAGCTATCCTAATTCCCTTTCGTGTTTTCCCACTATTAATCCCACTTTGTAAAGGAGATCGGCTGTTTATTGGGGTTTTAACAGTTGTGTTTGATAAACAAAAGAATAACGAAGTAATTGAGGATCAGGATCCCATGCGGGAAGGAAATTGTCTGAGATACTACTCTCCTGGTTTATTTACTACTATCTCTTCTTTACTTTCAACCGTCAATATTGAAGGATTGTATTCCTGAGTTCGACAGGTAAAAAATATGACTAGTTTATGTGTTTTAATTAGTTAGAAATTAGAAATTTAGGGGCCAGACACAGTGGCTTATTCCTGTATCCCAGCACTTTGGGAGGCCAAGCTGGGAAGATCACTTGAGGCTAGACTTTGAGACCAGCCTGGGCAACATAGCAAGATCCTATCTCTACAGATAAATTTTAAAAATCAGCCAGGTGTAGTAGCATACACCTATAGTGCCAGCTACTAGGCAGCTGAGGCAGGAGTATCACTTGAGCCCAAGAGGTCGAAGCTACAGTGAGCTATGATCTTAAACTGCACTATACTCGAGCCTGGGTGACAGAGGGAGACACTGTTTCTACAAAAAAAAAAGAAAGAAAGAAATTAGAAATTTAAGAAATATGTTAATCTCTAATGATTTTAAAGCAAACTATCATTTTACTCTTAAATATTTAAGTATATATATATATATATATATCTTAACACATAAGGACTTTAAAATCATGACCATAATATTGATATCACACCCACTGAAATTAATGATCTAATAGTGAGTGCATTTTAAAAATTCAAATGAATATGAAACAACCAGAGTCCAAGTAAAGGAACTTATCATGTCCCAATTTCCCAGTTGAGGAATAGTTTGGCTTTTAACCCCAAATGTAGTGAGGTGTTTGATTTTTTTTTTTTTTATTTTAGCCAGAAGCATTTAAAAATCATCCCTTCAGTGTCCCCTCTTTTAAAACAGAGTAACAAAGTAAGCAGCATGGATGCTCTTAGTTAATAATTTTATTTTCAGGGTACTTTACAATATACTGTGGGTGATGGGAATGAATATGTGTCCTGCAAAGCTTGGTATTTTCTTATATGATGAATATTCCCCATTTTATTTAAAAGGCAAAGCTGTTGGGATATCCTTTGCATTATATTCTGATAATAAAAATCAGAATCCCTGCTGCTAATGGTGAGATTGATATTCTAATACCCTAGTTCTAAGCCTAGCTTTGACTGCTTTGAATATGGGAAGTCATTCCTTATGACTTCTAACAGATAATGCTTTGTTTCACTGATCCTCTTTCAGGGATTTTCTTTGTGAGGCTTTTCAAGCTAAATAGAAGCCAGTACTTTTGAGCCACATTAAACCTTGCTTCAGCCCTGGAAAGACTTGCATGTTTTTTAAAAAAGAGACTAGGGAAGAAACAGTTATTGTCATATGTTTTACTAGGCTATATACTAACCCGGAATTAGTCATCTCAGCCACATAGCTCCATTCTGCTCTTTGTCTAAATGTGTTAAAGATTTTATTTAATTTGTAAGCTGTAGCCATCTCAAGTTCAGTTATAAAATAAACTGACGGTACTTTATGTGCATTTACCACTTGCCATCGGTCTCCTATGCACTAAAGAAGCAAAAAGATAACTTCTATATTATATCAGAAGTCTTTGTTAATATTTCACCTAAAAAATTTAAATATATTGCTTTTTATTACTTCCTGTTTGAACCTACAGTCAAGTGGAGAAATACCACGTGAAAGATTGTACATGCTGGCTTCTTTGGTTGAAGACGTTGTTTGCCTTCCATTTTGTATCTAGGGGTAGATTTTTGAGACTTGTCTGCTTACCATTAAAATAAGATTTAAATTATAAAATTTCTTTAGACTCTGCTTTTTTGGTATGTGGGGTTTTTTTTTGCCTGTCCAGTGAAGTTCTGAGCTATACTTGCTCAAAACTCCTACTATACCGTGAGTTCCTAATGGTAGATAAGCAGTTAGACAGTAAACAGGGTAGAATTGGTAAACTAGGAAGAACCCAGAGGAATCATCTGGTACTTTTCCTTCATGTAGGATGAAGGAAACCGCTCCAGAAAGTGATCCTTTTCTCTAAATAGTTTTCAAAGAGAGAGAGATGTTTATTCATTTAAGTATTGCTTTTTTTTTTTTTTTTTTTTTTTTAAGAATTCTGAGCCTGGTGCTGTGTTTAACTCTTTCTTTAGTCACCCTCAGTCTGGAATAGTTTCTCAGTCTTTGACTTTTATAATGTTGATACTTTTGAAGATGACAAGCTAGTTATTTAGTAGAGTGTTTCTCCATTTGAGTTTGTCTGGTGGTTCTTCATGATTAGATTTAGAGTATGTACCATGAGGAAGAATATTACAGAAGTGGTGCTGTTTTTCTCATCCCATCCATTCTATCAGTTGGAGTATAATTTTAATTTGTCTCGTTGGCTGATGATGCTCACTCTGATCATTTGACCAAGGTGATTTCTGCAAGGTTCTTTATGTAAAGTTTCTCTATTCTCCTTCATGACTAATCAGAATTTTGTGAAGTACTTTGAAACTATGTAAATATCCAATTCCTAATCAAACTTTCAATTTATTTCATTGATATATAGAATCACGATTTTCTGTTTTATTCAGTATTTATCTTATTCAACCATTATTTATTTTAATGCTGAAATTATCCCCTACTTGGCCACTGGGAGCTCCTTCAGGATGGCTTTTTTGTCCTTTTAACATGCTTCCATTATTCCTCAAGCGTAACTTGCTTTTGGAACAGCAAGATATTCCAAGCTCTTTTTGTGCTTTCCTGGCACTAGCCCTAGAATCAGGTATTTCTCCAAGTAGCCCTTTTTAGTAGATGCTAATATATATGGATATATATGGTTCTTTTTAGTAGACGTTGATGTATAGCAACCAAGCCCTGTGCAGTAGATTTGCTCATTGCTTCTGGATATGTATTGTTGCTTTTACATCTTTTCAGCAAACAGAACTAGAGAATAAACACACACACACACACACACACACATACACATTTATATGCATTTGCACCTGTGTTTTTCCAACCCCACAGAGCTCATTTTAGTTTTTTATCTTTCTGGATCCTGAACTTACTGGTAAATCCCCCAGTGTTTGCCAACTAGCCACCTCTTTGTATGGTTGCCCTCTTCACTCTGTTTAAATGCCACATGCCAGATTGCACCCTTCCATGGATGCCTTTCTGGCATTCTGCTTAGGCTCCAGCACATCCGTGTCAGGCTGCCACTCTTCATGAATGCCCTCGTCACCTTGCTTAGGCTAAGTCTCCCCAAGCACATGAAAAACTAGTCTGTTTTCATAGGTTTGGATACCAAAGAAAATTGAATGACTGAAAAGTACTTAAGAGTTTCCCTTAAAGGCAGGAAACTGGAGCAGAAGTTCTCCAAATGTGATCTCTAGACTCAGAACATCAGCATTCCCTGGGAACTTCTTGGAAATGTAGATTTGTAGGCTCCATCTCAGACATGAATCAGAAACTCCGGGTATGGGGCCCAGCAGTTTGTGCTTTAACAAGCTCTCCAGGGAATTCTGACACATACTAGTGTTTGAGACCCACTATCCAAGGGAGAAATACAGTCTCAACTTAGTATTCTGTTTGCATGTAGGTTATCTCTGACATAATGAAGACTCCTGGGTTGTCAAGGTCTTGGGACCATTTTTAAGGGCTTTGGAACCATCCTAGAAATGAAGTCCTCTCATATGGATCAAGATTGGAATATCTATCCTGTTAACCCACCATCTGTGGAAAACCCAATCCTCTAGGGAAAATCAAGGAATTATACGAGAATTACACTGTGCTTTGTCTTTTTGGTATAGAAATGGTTTTTTTTGTTTTTGTTTTTTTTTTGAGACAGAGTCTCACTTCGTCACCAGGCGCCAGGCTGGAGGGCAGTGGCGCGACCTCGGCTCACTGCAACCTCAACCTCCTGGGTTCAAGCGATTCTCCTGCCTCAGCCTCCCGAGTAGCTGGGACTACAGGCGCGCACCACCACACCCCGCTAATTTTTTTGTATTTTTAGTAGAGACGGGGTTTCACCATGTTGGCTAGGATGGTCTCGATCTCTTGACCTCGTGATCTGCCCGCCTCAGCCTCCCAAAGTGCTCAGAAATATTTTAATTAAAGCTTTACAGTTATAAATAGTTAAAAGGAGGACTCAAGTTAATATCAAACCATGAAAGTTGTATAGTTTTTGTTGTTTTGTTTTTGTTTTGAGACAGATCTTCGCTCTTGTTGCCCTGGCTGGAGGGCAATGGCGCAATCTTGGCTCACTGCAACCTCCACCTCCTGGATTCAAGCGATTCTCTTGCCTCAGCCTCCCAAGTAGTTGGGATTACAGGCATGTACCACCATGCCCAACTAATTTTGTATTTTTAGTAAAGTTGGGGTTTCACTATGTAGGTCAGGCTGGTCTCGAACTCCTGACCTCAGGTGATCCGCCCGCCTCAGCCTCCCAAAGTGCTGAGATTGTAAGCATGAGCCACCACGCCTGGCCAAAAACTGTATAGGTTTTACTTATTTTAAGCTCACATTTGATGTAAGAATGTAAAATTAATGAAATATTACTCTCCTGTACTGGCTGTGTTTTCTACAGTATCAAAAATATGCTTCAAGGCCAGGCACACCAGTAATCCCTGCACTTTGGGAGGCCGAGGCAGGTGAATCAACCACTTCAGCCCAGTAGTTCAAGACCAGTTGGGCAACATGGCAAAACCTCATCTCCACAAAAAAATACAAAAATTAGCTGCTAGTGGTGGCATGCACCTGTGGTCCCAGCTACTTGGGAAGGTAAGATGGGAGAATGGCTTGAGCCCAGAAGGTCATGCCTTCAGTGAGCTAAGATCACACCATTGCACTGCAGCCTGGGCACCAGAATGAGACCCTGTCTCATTCATATATGTATAAATATATATAAAAAAATATATATATATATATATATATATATTTGCAAACATATATATATGTGTGTATATATATACATGCTTCACAAATTTTACTTCTATACAGACATGGAGGTTTACATTTGAGGTGAATAAGACAGGCGCTGTATAAAGCAATTTGAGAATAAGAAAGTTTTATCTCTTTCTCTTGAGTGGCATGAAAGCATAAATAAAAAACTGTATTTGCAGTAGAAAACATGGCACATTCACATTCAGTATTGTGACCTTCACCTCAACTGGATTAGCCAGGTAGTATGTTATTTGCTTAGATTCCTGGGACAGATATGTCCTGTATCCTTTAGCTTTTCTGTCAGCAAAAAGGGATAATTAGGACACAGAGTCTGAATCTGAAAATAGCTTCAGTTTAAATTAAAGGTTCCATTGAATTGAAGCTGATTCCCTTCTTAAAGGTGATCGATATTCATGATTTTTCATTTTCTTTGTTATCAAAAAGACTTTTATTGTTTTACTACAAAATTTTTGTAAATATCTTTGGATTCTGTTTTTTCTGAGCTTATGTGATTAACGTTTTGAGAATATCTAGATGTAGTTACTTTTGACTTTTTCCAGACAAGAAACAAGATACATAAATATTTACCCACTCAAATTTACAAAGCCTAGGAGTTGGAGTTTCACATAATATAGACTGGCTTAATTTTGTCTGGTTCTTATGTATTTGTTTGTGCTTATAAATAATCCTTTGAAAATGTGCCTTAGAAAATCATTAACATTGAAAAAGGAATATGAAAGACTTAGAATTCTGAAAATTTTAACATAGTAGACTTTTTAATTCATTATCATTTGTGATTTCAACATTTTTGTGAGATTACCTTAAGAGCCATGATACTGTAATATTTTGTAATTTTGTGAAAGTCCTGATTGTCAATATATGCCCTGTGAGGCTTGGTAAAGAGTAAGTCTTGATAAGCATAGTTGTTTTTTCAGTATGTAGATTTAAATTTAACTTTGTTTCTTGGTAGAAAATATATCCAGGAAAAAAGCCAGCCACTAGTGCTGATACTACAATTGATGAGAACATGAAGTCCAAGGACATGATGATATTTAGCAAGGAACGAGCAACTTCAGCTGAGTATAGTAGCTCACACTGGTAATCTAACAACTTTGGGAGGTTGAGGTGAGAGAATCACTTGAGCCCTGGAATTTGAGACTAGCCTGGGCAATGTGGCAAGACCCTGTCTCTACTAAAAATAAGAAAATTAGCTGGGAGTGCTGACATACACCTGTAGTGCCAGCTATACAGAATGCCAAAGCAGGCAGATCACTTGAGCCCAGGAATTCAATACCAGCCTGGGCAACATGGTAAAACCCTGTCTCCACAAAAAATATAAAAATTAGTGCAAAAATTAGCTGGACGTGGTGGTGTGTGCCTGTAGTCCCAACTACTCAGGAGGCTTAGGCAGGAGAATTGCTTGAACCCAGGAGGCGGAGGTTGTGGTGAGCTGAGATTGCGCCACTGCACTCCAGCCTGGGTAACAAGAGCAAAACTCCATCTCAAAAAAAAAAAAAAAAATTAGCTGGGTACAGTGGCACATGTCTGTAGTCCCAGCTACTGAGGTGGGAGGATCACTTGAGCCTGGGAAGTCAAGGCTGCAGTGAGCCATGAGCATGTTACTGTACCACTCCAGCCTGGGCAAAAGAGCAAGACCTTGTCTCAAAATATAAATAAATAAATACATATTGGCAGATTTATGTTATGAACCTAAATTACTCTTCACCTTATGGAGACAACAAAGTACTCCCTAAAACTAACCTAATCATTATGTTAGCCAGTAAATATTTGCTTATGAAAAGATAAAACTTTACTAAGAATTAGAAAGTACTAGAGCTTATTACTTTGATCCCATATTTGTATAATCGCTTTCATTTTTTTCAGTTATTATTCTACATTTTATAGCTTTAATTATATGTTACACTGTAAATGACATTTGAAAAAGTTGTCTTAAGACAACCTTCATATACACTAAGGTCTATAATAATGAGGATGAAGAAAGACCAAAATTTTTATAATATTAATTTTTTTTTTTGAGACAGAGTCTTGCTCTGTTGCCCAGGCTGGAGTGCAGTGGCATGATCTCGGCTCACTGAAATCTCCACCTCCTAGATTCAAGTGATTCTTCTGCCTCAGCCTCCCGAGTAGTTGGAACTACAAGCTCCTGACACCACACCCAGCTAATTTTTGTATTTTTAGTAGAGACAGGGTTTCATCATGTTGGCCAGGCTGGCCTCAGGTGATCTGCCCGCCTCCACTTTCCAAAGTGCTGGGATTACAGGTGTGAGCCACCAAGCCCGGCCAAGATTAAAAATTTTTTTTCTTTTTGACACAGAGTTTCACTCTTGTTGCCCAGGTAGGAATACAATGGTGCGATCTTGACTCATTGCAACCTCTGCCTCCCGGGTTCAAGTGATTCTCTTGAATAGCTGGGATTACAGGCACCCAAACCATGCCCGGCTAATTTTTTTGTATTTTTAGTATAGACGGGGTTTCACCATGTTGGCCAGGCTGGTCTCAAACTCCTGACCTCGGGTGATCCACCTGCCTTGGCCTCCCAAAGTGCTGGGATTACAGGTGTGAGCCACCACACCCAAGATTAATTTTTAAATAGCAATACTTTATTTAAAAAGTAGATATCTTGCAGTTAGAAACTGTCATAAATGTTGGTATTACAGTGCCTAGTGCTGGTTTTTGTGGGTTTTTTTTTGTTTTGTTTTGTTCTGAGATGGAGTCTCACTTTGTCACTCAGGCTGGAGTACAGTGGCATGATCTCGGCTCACTCTAACCTCCACCTCCCAGGCTCAAGCAATTCTCTTGCCTCAGCCTCCTGAGTAGCTGGGACTACAGGCCTGTGCCACCAGGTCTGGCTAATTTATTTTTGTATTTTTAGTAGAGACCATATTGTCAGGCTGGTCTCGAACTCCTAATCTCAAATGATCCCCTCACCTCGGCCTCCCAAAGTGCTGAGATTACAGGCGTGAGTCATCACACCCAGCCTGGTGCTGGTTTTCAACATGTGTTTCTTGAAATAAACAGAATCAGAATAATAAAATCAATAGTGAGAACCAGAGGTCCTAACTTGGAGCTCCTCAAGTTTGTTCTTGTCTTAGAGAACACCTTAGAGATTTTGGTAAAAATAAGAAGCTTGTTTGGCCCCAAAGGTCTGTTAGAATACTTCCCCCTTAGCCTGTTAGTTAATGCTACTGACACCATTTTGTTGAATTACATTAGAAAATGTTCAGGTTTTGGTGGAGTGCCGTGGCTCACAGCCTGTAATCCCAGCACTTTGGGAGGCCGAGGCAGGCAGATCATGAGGTCAGGAGTTCGAGATCAGCCTGACCAGTATGGTGAAACTTTGTCTCTACTGAAAATACAAAAATTAGCTGGGCATGGTGGCGCATACCTGTAGTCCCAGCTATTTGGTAGGTTGAGGCAGGAGAATCGCTTGAATCGGGAAGGCAGAGGTCGCAGTGAGCCAAGATCACGCCACTGCACAATAGCCTGGACAACAGAGCAAGACAGAGTGTACATGTAAAATAAAAAGAATTATATACTTTTTCTTTTTCAACCTTTGCATGTGTTTTATATGAGGGCATTCATTTCAGGTTATTATTATTATTATTTTTGAGATGGAATCTCACTCTGTCCCCCAGGCTGGAGTGCAGTGGAGTGATCTTGGCTCACTGCAACCTCTGCCTTCCCAATTCAAGCGATTCTCCTGCCTCAGCCTCCCAGGTAGCTGGGATTACAGGCACCTGCCACCACACCCAGCTAATTTTTTTTTTTTTGTATATTTAGTAGAGATGGGGTTTCACCGTGTTGGCCAGGCTGGTCTCAAACTCCTGACCACATGATCTGCCCGCTGTGGCCTCCCAAGTGCTGGGATTACAGGTGTGAGCCACCACACCCAGCCCATTGCAAGTTATTTATAAGCGTATAACACAGATTTCCATCAACAAATAATTTTATGTATGTATTCTAAAGCCCTTGGATATAGAGGAGAAATGGGTAATTTTTAGCAAGTTCTGGCCTTTCCTTTTCAATTACAGTAGCTCAAGCAATATAGGTATACCTCACTACTTGAACCCAGGAGATTTGGATAGCAATACTGTATGTCTGTAGATTTCTCTGCTAAAGCTTAAGTCTAGATTTTACCACATTCACCAGGCTCAGTGTTCCTACCCTATGGGTAGCTGACAATCTTCACATAGTTTCTTGTAATAAAATACAATGAAATAGTGTTTAAATGTTAAATTAGATTCTTCTTCCCTCTCTTTCCCTTCCTCCATCCATCCTCAGTTTAAATAGTTACCCAGTACTTTTTCCACACCCACCATTTGGAGGAAGTTTGTGACATCAGAGTGAGTTGATGAGGATACTCTTGATTTCACTGTGTTTCCTATTGCAGTCATTCTCTGAAAAATGATCAGTGCTATTGGAACTATGAAAGACAGTAACAGACTCGACCTCAAAAGATTCCATTGAGGCCTGGTGAGGTGGCTCACATCTGTAATCCCAGCATTTTGGGAGACTAAGGCAGGCAGATCATGAGGTCAGGATATCGAGACCATCCTGGCCAACATGGTGAAACCCTGTCTCTACCAAATACAAAACAATTAGCCAGGCATGGTGGCGCGTGCCTGTAGTCCCAGCTACTCAGGAGGCTGAGGCAGGGGAATCGCTTCAACTCGGGTGGCGGAGGGTGCCATGAGCCAAGATCATGCCACTGCACTATAGCCTGAGCAACAGAGCAAGACTCCTTCTCAAAAAAAAAAAAAAAAAAAAAAAAAGATCCTGTCGAGTGTTTTTCCTTGTACTAGTTATATAGTCAGTTTCCCCCTTGTAAATTATTACAGTGGGGGATTTATTAGGGAAAACATCATTTAAAAATGTTAACGGCTGCTATAAACTGTCATTTGCAGTTCTCAGTTGACAGTCAAACAGCTGCAATCTGTTAGTGAGCTTTTACTTTCAGCTGCCAGAGGTCTTTCAACTCCTGTTCTCCTGGAAATGAGGAGGGCTGGGCTAGATGGGTTGAGGGGAAGTGAGGGTTGAAATACATATTTTCTCAGAACATATGTTTCATGCCTCCCCACAGTTTCCATAGAAATGGGAACACAAAAACACCCCACCCCAGACTTTGAAGAGCAATCATTTATGTGTAAACTGCAGTAGATGCAGGAACACAAAGTAAGCTAATCTTAGAGGCTTTCCTTTACTTGTATTCAGCCAAGACTAATTTCAGATAGATTCTCATTTGATTTACTCTGCATATAAAAAATGAGTTGATATTGTTTTTAATCAGTTTTTAGAAAGTTTGATATTACCTTTTTTCTGAAATGAGAATTCTCTTGAACATACTTTGATTGTTAGGTATGTGTCTGTTGTTTATGTGTTAAATCTGGCAAGCATGGTGTTCTAACTTTCCTCTCATGTTCGTCCTCTCCAAAATTAAATAAATGAATTCCAGCCTAGCCAATATGGTGAAACCCCATCTCTACTTAAAAAAAAAAAATACAAAAATTAGCCAGGTGTGGTGGTGTGCACCTGTAGTCCCAGCTACTCAGGAGGCTGAGACAGGAGAATCGCTTGAACTCAGGAGGTGGAGGTTGCAGTGAGCCGAGATCGTGCCACTGCACTCTGGGCCTGGGCAACAGAGTGAGACTCCGTCTCAAAAAAAAAAAAAGTGATTTTGGGCTGGGTGCAGTGGTTCATGCCTCTAATCCCAGCACTTTGGGAGACTGAGGCAGGCAAATCACTTCAGGTCAGGAGTTTGAGATCAGCCTGGCCCACATGGCAAAACCCCGTGTATACTGAAAAAATACAAAAATTAGCCAGGGTGGTGGCACATGCATGTTGTCCCATCTACTTGGGAGGCTGAGGCAGGAGAATTGCTTGAACCCAAGAGGTGGAGGTTGCAGTGAGCTGAGATTGCACCGTTACATTCCAGCCTGGGCTGTCTGAAAAAAAAAAAAAGAAGAAGAAAGAAAAGAAAAAAAATGAATTTTGATTTAGGGAATGCTCCAATTGGAGAGTATTAAAAGCCTTCTCAAATAGTCTTATTCTTATGCATTATTTTAGAAATTGCCCCCCAGAACAGAGGTAATTATTAGCTCTGTCAAACATATCAGAGAAAACTGCCAAATTTAATTAGTTATCACAATTTTCTCATTTAGGTAACAAGAATATCCTATGTTAAGTGTATTTCTGTGTTTTCCACTTATCAGCTGTGTGATCACATATCTCCTATAACACCCATACTCGAGGAAAATATATGAGCATAGTCTTCATCTGTTTCTTTTATTCCAACATTTAACTAACAAATTCCATTTGAATCATGACACTGTAAGAATATGCTTAACTGAATAAATCTGCTTTAGGCATCTACTAAGTATTCAGCTTTATGTTAGGTTGCAGTAG
>PVKP010037037.1:0-21964 GCA_004027715.1 Plecturocebus donacophilus | reverse complement strand
GCTTCCAATTGCTGTTTTCCTTGTGGGGATGGGACCAGCTGAGCCCGTCTGTCCCGTTTACTCTGCACCGGGAAGCGCCGCGCCGGGCGCCGGCAAAAGAGCCGCGCTGGCCAAAAGAGTCACGCTGGCGACCTGTGTGGCTTCTCTGCCGGGAGTCTCGGAGTCTGTGGGCAACAAAAATTCGTCGGAAAGTGCGGCATCCACTCGTTCTCTGCACTTTCACTGGGAGCTACATTCCTGAGCTGTTGCTAGTCGGCCATCTTGGATCTCTCCTCAAGGTTTTATTAAAAATTGGGTTTAACATTAATAGTAAATTAATGTAAAGGTGAAATTTGGCTTATTTGGTATAAAAATCATACAGGAAACATTATCAAATGTGAAATGGTTTTTTGCTTTCTTTGGATTATATTTGCAGAAATGTGTTATTGGTATATCCTCTAAAGTTATGGGAAACTCCTATAAATCTAACATGACTTAGTATATGTTATTAATAATTACAATTATTGTGGAAAATTTTGTGCACCACAGAAGTAACCAAATTTCCTTATAAATTGTGGCTTTAATAGTGACTGTCCTAAAACTTTTTATCATGCACAGACAATTGATGTCTTGCTTTAATCCTCTTTAGAAGGGGGTTTATAATCAATTATCAACTCTAACTCCTGTTCTTAAATGCAAGTCTTCTGATAACTTTGGAGACTGTGACATCAGAGTAGAGGAAAAACTTTCAGAACTCTCACAGAGAGCTAAAATGTTCACAACTATCAAACAGAAGTTAACTGCATGTACTAAACTGAAGAAGTCTAATCTTTTCAACTTTGATTAAAATGCTGTGGATCCTTTATATTTTTTTTCACAGTCAAGGAAACTTTTCTTTTGAGCTATTTACAGCTTTTAACAGTTGAGTATACTCCTATGAACAAAATTTGGAGCCTATTTGTTTCTCTCTACCTGATTTCTCCAGAATTTGGAAACTAATTGTGAGTATTCATAACTTATGGCAATACAGTTGTTTGCATAGGTGCAATAAGAATCTGTTTTCTTTTGTAAAAGGACACAATTGAAGGAACTGGTTATTTTGCTAAGGCTTTGACTAAAAAGGTATGTTTTCCTTTAGGGAATTAAATTTGATTTATAGAGCTAATAAAAGCCCCACGATGAACTGGCTTTATACCTTGCCTACAGCACTCCCTGTACAGGGTTTCTGACCTGTGGTGAGTTATCTTGGGATCTCAAAAGGAAAGAAGATTACCTGACTCATAGGTATTTGAGGATACAAACCCATGGATGGGCTCAGCTTTAAAAAATTCTTATCTGAAATTCCTTCTATGGAACAGAGTTCTATAAAAGCTAATTTTAAGTAAGAGCTTATATGAAAAATAATTATTCTTGCTGTACTTTATACAAATAATTAGGCTGAGTATAACAAAGTAAATCATTCTTGCCATGATTTGTCTTTAGTAAAAATTAGAAACTGGAGAGAGAAATATTATGTTTCAAAAACTATTACTAGATTCTACTCTCATCATTTGTTTCTAAGTCTGTTTCTGCAGTTTGGGCTAACCCTGCTTATTCCTGTGAACCAACCAGTAATCTCTGACTGTTGCTAGAGGAAACAAGAGAGATGGGTAATGTAAAAATCTGGATCAGTGTTCTAATTCTGGGCACATTACAATCAGCTAACAACTCCACATCAGCTTAGTTCCAACAGTTGCCCAGTTCATGAAAAGCCTTCTAATTAGTTTACTTGGAATAACTTTACTTATTTTGCTTTACTCTTGTGGAATATATTGCTGTTATACTCTTTGTGTATGAATACAGGATAAGCTTACTGAAGGTTTTCTCAAGTTAAACATGTATTAACCTTCAAGGTGTCACCTTTTGTCAAACCTCAAGAGTTATGAATGGGCCTTACCATGCTGTGCTCTCTGACTAAACTACTCTCTACCCTGAATTCAAGAGACCCTGATAGTTAGGCAGGAATGTCGTCAGCCTGAAAAAGTTACAGAAGATGGATCTTCATCCCTCTGTAACTCTTAGGATTAAGGGTTCTCTTACAAAAGGGGGTGGGAAGTGTCAGAGGCATATGAACAAGTGCAACTCCATCTTAAATAGGAGCTGGATAAAGTAAGGCTGAAACCTACTGGGCTGCATTTCCAGACAGTTAAGCATTCTAAATCACAGGATGAGGTAGGAGGTCAGCACAAAATACAGGTCATAAAAACCTTACTGATAAAATAGATTGCGGTAAAAGAGCTGGCCAAAACCCACCAAAACCAAAATAGCATCAAGAGTGACCTCTGGTCATCCTCACTGCTACACTCCCACCAGTGCCATGACAGTGAACAAATGCCATGGCAATGTCAGGAAGTTACCCTACATGATCTGAAAAGGGGAGGCATGAATAATCTGCCCCTTGTTTAATGTATCATCAAAAAATAATCATTAAAATGATCGATTAGCAGCCCTCAGAGTTGCTCTGTCTATGTAGCAGCCATTCTTTTATTCCTTTACTTTCTTAATAAATTTGCTTTCACTTTGCACTGCAGACTCACCCTGAATTCTTTCGTGGCATGAGATCCAAGACCCCTCCTTTGGGATCTGGATAGGGACCCTTTACCTGTAACACTTCCTTTGTTAACCTGACAAATCTCTTTTTTTTCTGAGACGGTCTCGCTCTGTTGCCCAGGCTGGAGTGCACTGGTGTAGTCACAGCTCACTGAAGCCTCCACCTCCCAGGCTCAAGCGATCCTACCACCCCAACCTCCTGAGTAGCTGAAACTACAGGTGTGCACTACCATGTCCAACTAATTTTTATGTTTTCTGTAGAGACAGGGTTTCATAATGTTGCCCAGGCTAGTGTTGAATTCCCAGCCTCAAGCAATCCACCCACCTCAGCCTCCCAGAGTGCTGGGATTACAAGTGCGAGCCACCATGCCTAGCCCAAATCTCTTTATTATCATTCTAATTCCAGCCTAAAGGTAACCTTTTCTGGGAAAACTTCATCTCTTACAGACAGAATTCATCTGTGCTCTGGTTTGCCTTTGTTAAAGAAAAAGCAAAAAGTTATCAGAAATCAAAGATTAAGTGCTGAATGAAAAACATTTTTTTTTTTACTTTCAAGCAGGAAGCCTAATTCAGCACAGAGTCTAGGAAAGCCACAGATCTACGGATGCAGGAAGAGAAACAAGGCAGTTTTCTAAAACTAGAAGACCATAAATTGTCTCCTTTCCATGTTAGCAAACCGAAGTCTCTGCGTGTTACTGACTGGCTACCAACTTGTGTTTTTTTCATTAAAGTAGATCTGGCTCTATTAAAGGTGGTCTTCTGTGGACACATGTGGTGGCTTGCCCAGGGTTGTGGCATCCAGCAGCCCCAGCTGAGTACGTGCAATACCTGAACCAGGGTGGAGTCACCCAGTTAGCCAGCTGCACTGTGCCACGTGAGGGAAGCCTAGGAGAGCAGGCAGGTTGATGACTCATGCTACCTCCATGCTGGCACTCACCAGGCTGCACTACAAATGCCAGTTTGTGTTCTCTCTGAGTAGACAGGAGTGACTGGAGCATTTCTTTGTTTGTTAATCCTAAGTCTCCCAGTCACCTAGCCCCTGGCCCACTGTTGGAAACAGAAAGAATAAACCAAAAATAAAATTATAAGCCCTCCAATTGACCGAATAGACACCCCCTTTTTAGCCTGAGGATCCAAAGAAACCTGAAAAACTAGTTCAGGCCACGATGGGAAAGTGGAGTCAGACATGCCTTATTCTCTTCTCCCTTTGGAGTTCAGACACAACTGACCAGCATTAACATTAAAACAGAGCTTCTGAGACTGACAAAACAGACTGTGTTGCAGTAAAACACGAAATTCCAACCCGACTCTAGAATAATATCACATGACAGACAAAGAAGGAAATCACAATATTTTACCCCAGAATATGTTTATCATATTTTGAAAGATGGCCCTACACAGCTATGTTTTGAGGGGGAAAATTTGCATCTGTAAGGAATTCTGTAAACATAACTAGGTATTCCCTCCCAGGCCCTTCCCATCCTGAAGAGATTATCTGAGAGTCTAGCACCTTTTAAAGGTCTAAATAGAAAACATTGCCATCAGTTGTAACTAAGGATAGCCACCTATGAGACTTTCTGTGGATAATAAGAACCTTGGTCCCCACAACCCCTTATCTTAACCCAGATACTCCCCTCTGTTAATTCCAGATCTTTAGATAATAACTTAACTCTTTCAACCAATTGCCAATCAAAAAATATTTAAATCCACCTATGACCTGTAAGCCCCCAACTCTCACCTCCCCAACCCCCACTTCAAGTTGTCCTGTCTTTCTGGACCCAACCAATGTATATGTCAAATGTGTTGATTGATGTCTTAATTTTTGCTTGACTAAAATGAGATAATGCAGCAAAATATCTAGCATAATATGTCTAACACATAAGAGCTGCTAGTAAATTACAGCTCTCATCCTAGGGACACATAGGGCTGAATAGTGGGCAGAAATCTTTCTCCCGAGAACAGGGACAGATGCCTCTTGATATAGCCCAATATAACTGATATAACTGCTACAAAATGTGTCAGGACTGCATCTTTCCAGTAAGGAGCTGATACTCCTCTCCACCTAATCAGCAAGCTACACTTGTAGCCTTTTTCCCACAGAGACAGCAATCTGGGAGTACCCACTGCCTTGCGCTCAGCAATTCTCCCTGGGACAAGCTGTACCTAACTGTGTATGGGCAGTGGGAGCAGGCAGAAGTTCACGGTCTCATCGAATCCTAGGTTTTCTTGTTGCCTTTGTTTCCCAGAGGCGGTTGCACAGTTAGGAAATTTTAACATCAGGATGCAGCCAGAGCTGGTGGGATCGAGAACACAGGCTCTTTCTCCAACTCTGAGCAACTCCACTCATCACTCTGAGCCCTAGCTGTCTATTCCTTTAAAGCCTCACTGCCACTGAGTCCTCTTTAAAGCCCATTTTTATTTGTTGAAAGGGTGTAGGTTTTGCATCCCCAGCTAGACTTTAAATGCTATGAGGGCAGAGAGTGTGCCTTACAGAGCTGGGGTTTATAATTAGGACTCAATGTAATCTGGTCAAGAAATTATACAATGGACCTGTCTAAACACCAACAGTGCTGCTCCCCAGAGACCTGGGTTTCTGCAAGAAATTCAGAGGCAAGTTTACAGTTTTTATTCCCTTTGAGAAAACCCTAGCAGCTCCCACCAGCTTCCTCTCTCGGGTGCTAAACATCTGCTCAACAATTCTGGTAGTGTGGGTTCTGGCCAGGAGCTTCTGGTGAGCTCCAGGATAGCTACAGAGGAAGGAGGAAGCAAGAAGAAAAATAGATGGGCAAGGTAAGAGAATAGGGAAGTAAGCCCGTCCCCTCTGGGCAAACCTCCAGAGAGCCAATCTCCAGCAGGGAGAGGTCTCTGCCAGGGGTGTGGGGCATGTGACTCACACCTGGGAAGAAATGCTCCTTCTCTCTCCACCAGCATGAGTTTAGGCAGGCTCAGGAGTGCAGGGGAAAGCCCATGAGTCACTGACAATCAAGAAAGAATGGGGGAATGGGGCAAGACAGATCAGGTCTCCTCTGTTGTGTCAGCATCTCCAGCCTCCCTGCTGACCCCTGTTGAGAGGCAACCAAAGGCCCAAGGCCCTTTCTAGATGCTGGTCAGGGTCTCTCTACCTTGATACTACTGACATATGGGGCTAGATGATCATTCGTGTAGGGCATTGTTCCATGCACTGTAGAATGCTTAGCAGCATACATGGCCTCTACCCAAGATGTTAAGAGCACCCTCCAACCCTGTGGCAACCACAGACATCTCCGGGCTTTGCCAAATGTCCCCTGGAGACTGGGAGAAATCAGCTAGCTCATTCTTCTTCCCTTCCTTTTTCAGAATATGTGGTGGGGTCTCAGCCTTATCTCCTCTCCTATAGCTGCCTCTTTTGAGAAATCCCTGAAGATGATCTGTCAGGCCCTTATCACAAAAGAGTTTTACTGTTGCTTCTTCCAGGGCAGCAGATGATAAGTAAGTAATGATCATGGAGAAGTAAAAACTCTCCAGAACTTAGAGAGGGAAGGAAGAGCCAGGAAGGGAGACAAGAGTCCCCATCTTACAGAAACTGAAAGTCCAGATGGACTGAGGCGGCACTGTCCAACAGAAACATAATGCAGGCCACAAATATGGCCCACATGTGTTCATTTTAAATTTTCTAGTAGCAACATTCAAAAAAGAAACAAGTGAAATTATTTTTGATAATATATTTAACTCAATATATCCCAAATATTGTCAACATGTAATCAATATTTTAAAGTATTTACATTCTTTTTTTTTTTCCATACTGCCTTTACATCCAAAGTGCACCTTCCATTTACAATTTATCTCAGTTTGGACCAGCCACTTTCCTAGTGCTTAAAAGCCACATGCAGCTAGTGGCTACCATATTGGACAGCACAGGACTGAGTTTTTCTTACAAAAGGTGAAGATCACCCCCATCCTTCTCCTAGCACCAAGGGGCTTCCAAAGGCCAAGACCTTAGCTACACAATGGAGCAATGTAGTCTCCAAATTGATACAGTATTTGTAACTCAGAGAACAAGATACCCATTTCAAGTTCTCCCTTCCTCAAACACCATGTCTTGTCCTGGGCAAATAAAGCAGCCTACAGGTTGCCTCTCTGGTCCTTTTCATAGACTTGGATCTCAACCGTTGTTCCACTCTACACCTCTTGTCAGGAAGAAAGTTATAAATCCCTAGGTTGTAAATTAGCCTAGGTTGTAAATTGCCACAGACTGTCACCTAGGAGTCAGGTACCTCCAACCAGCCTGTACACACCCAGTATTTCCCCTGGAGCTGAGTTTGCTCACCACTTACCTCATGCTGTGGACCCTGCCCTGTATGCCTTCACGATTCCCTAATCATTTACTCAAACTACTTCCCAGTAGACAGATAAAGTCCTCGACTGAGCTGAGCACCTCTCATAAATTGATAAATCCCTAAGCCTTACTGACAAATCCCTTAGTTAAGGTACCAGATCTGGGATTGAGACTCTTAATGGAGATTTATAGTCTCTGGTTATGGGTGGGATTCTCCGTTTTCCAATAGTTACTTTTTTGTCAATCGCCTCCTATTCTTATTCATTTTTTTTTGGCAGGGTCTTACTTGGTTTCCCAGGATGGAGTGCACCGCCACAATCAGGGCTCACTGCAGCCTCAACCTCCTGGGCTTAGGCTACCCTCCTACCTCAGCCTTTAAGTAGCTGGGACTACAGGTGCACACCACCACATCTGGCTAATTTTTTTTGTATTTTGTGTAGAAATGGAGTTTTGCCACGTTGCCCAAGCTGGTCTCAAACTCCTAAGCTCAAGTGATCCACCCACCTCAGCCTCCCAAAAGCTGGAATTACAGGTGTGAGCCACCATGCCTGGCCCACCTTCTTTTCTTGTTCTGCTAGGATGCACATCCTGAAATCAACTCACCCTGCCTAAAGAGAAGAAATTCCAAAGTCTTCCAAAATTTTCCACTTGTTATGTTTCCAGATAATCATCCAACAGCTTTAAAAAAAAATCTTGATACCCTTAGTACATAATTCTGGGCCTACAGCAAGATCTCAATAAATATGTGTATGAATTTGCTGCAGATGGCAAATACAGCTCATACCCTGGGTTGGCAGGGAGGTCTCTGAGAGAGCTCCAAGTTTGAAGCTCAGGAAAGAATGACTCTTTATCTGCACAATTTTCCAATGTCCTAACCCTTTATCCACAGAAGCTTGAGTGAACAGCCAGATTTATGAGGGAAGTCAGTTCCAGCATTCTGTCTGCACCAATCTAGCAGTCCAGAATTCCCTCCCTCTGTGGCTATCAAAGCCACAAGCCCCAGCTGTAAAAACTTGTATTCAGTCCCCTTCCCCTTGGAACCATGCTTCAAGCTTCACTTGCTTTTCTGACTTTTAGGAGCCTCTTCAGTTCTGGATATTGGGGATTTTCTTAAGTGTTGAGATCAGTCTATATTTTGAATTATTTTTGTTATTATTATTTTTCTGTATTTCTGTGTTTGAAATGGAGGAGGAGTTTCTGTTTCTGCTAAGTCTCCATACTAACTGAAAATGCCAAGCTGATGTAGCAATGTAAATCTGATCATCTAAGTACCCTTCAATAATTCCCCATTTCCTTCAGGATAGAGATCCAAGAGCAAAACCCAACACCCAAAGTCCTTCAGGGTCTGCCCCAGATTGATTTCCTGAGTTGTTTCTTGGGCAATCCCATCCTTATAACCTTTACTCCAATATTACTAAAATATTTCCTGTGCCCCTAAATTAGCCTTGGTGTCTCACACCTCCTGGCATTTAAATATACTGCCTATCTACCTGCAACTTTCTTCCTTCTCCCCCCTACTCAACCTTTACGATTTACTGGATATGTCATTCTCCACAACCAGCATCCCTGACATCTACCCTGCAAGCCTAAATTAATCCCTTGCTTCCACTTTTGTGATCTCTTAATCTGCCCAGATCTTCTCCTACAGTGTATTACTTTGTTTTCACACTGTTGTAAAGATCCTGAGACTGAGTCATTAATAAACAAAAGAGATTTAATTGACTCACAGTTCCACATGGCTGGGGAGGCCTCAGGAAACTTACAAGCACAGCAGAAGGTGAAGGGAAAGGAGGCACCTTCTTCACAAGCTGGCAGGAGAGTGAGAGAGTGAAGGGGATACATCATACTTTTAAGCCATAAGATCTTATGAGCATTAACTCACTTTCATGAGAACAGCATGGGGAAAATCCACCCCCATGATCCAGTCACCTCCCACCAGGTCCCTCCTTTGACATGTGAGGATTACAATTCGAGATGAGATTTGAGTGGGGACACAAAGCCAAACCATATCACACAGTATACAGTATTATAATTGCCTTCTGCTGTAGATTTTTTTGTTTGTTTTCTCAGAAAACACCCATTTCATCCACCAGGTAAAGTCTCCAGCAACTATTTTGTTCTACAATACTCTACCCAGAGGGAAATTTTCCACGAAGCTGACAAACCAAAGGCTTCAAGGCTCCTCACCTGCCTAGACTTCAGGCCCAAGGAAGGCTATAGCGATGTGTTTACACGGTTATTGTTTTTGTGTAAAATTTTTTAAAAGAAGCTATCTTAACCACAATTGGTTAAAATAAATCATTGTAATCTTTCTACCTTGATTTCCCCTCCTGAAGCTTTAGAGTGGCTGGAGGCAATAGGAAGTCCAGCTAAGGGGGAGTTGAGATGTAGATACATTACTTTTGGGCAGATCACTTTAGGTCAGGAGTTTGAGATCAACCTGGCCAACATGGCGAAACCCCATCTCTCCTAAAAACACAAAAATTAGCCAGCCATAGTGGCGCGCACCTATAATCCCACCTACTTGGGAGGCTGAGGCAGGAGAATTTCTTGAACCCAGAGGGTAGCAATGGCAGTGATCCAAGATTACACCACTGCATTCCAGACTAGGCAACAGAGTGAGACTCCTTCTCAAAAAAAAAAAAAGGTATAGATAAACACTTTTTTTGTATTTATATGGTTTGTAGACACTTTCATGTTTAGTTAAATTATTAGTAGTCACCTCAGTGTAGAATGGCACTGGTATCACCCACTGTACCCGGCATCTGGCTGGAAATACAAAGCCAGAGTTCAGATCACTGTACTCACATTGCTTGTAGCACCTACATGCATATTGGTGGTGCAAAAAAGACAAGGTCTGACGTGCAGTTTGAAGATCGTCTGTGGAAACCTCCTCCAACTATCAGAGGTAACTAATACAAAAGTTATGTGCTTTTTTAAATGTTGTAATGTCTTTGATATTTTCAGCTTTAGAACATTGTTAATTTGTTGTGATTTATCTTCTCGTTCATTCCAAGAAGTCATTTTTTTGTGGGGAATCTTGTATTCTTAAAAAAGGATTTCCAAGTAGTATAACATTTATAACCTTCAAGCCCCACAAAAATTGCATTTTGTCTCTGATCTTATGCCCTTGGATCAGTTACAGCTGGTCCAAGTTGGAGCCCGTATTCTTTCATACTGAAATTTAGATTCCACTCTGAAACTGGAGTTTCTGTGTGGCTACAGTTGTAACATGTAAACTTTAGAGCCACAAGGTGACCATGTTTCTGCCTGTGGGTGAAGTACTAGAGAAAGCTGGGAGGCAGAGTAGCCAGAAGCAGGGAATTCTGTCTGCTTCCCATACTCTGGTTCCCGCCTTCCTTCTTCCCAAGGGGTCTGTTTTAGTTATCTATTGCTAAATAATAAATCATCCCAAAACTTAGTGTAGCTTATAACAATAAACACTCATTACCTCACAGTAATCTGCAGGTCAGGAATCTGGGAGCAGCTGAGCTAAGTGGTTCTGCTCAGGGTCTCTCAAGAGGTTGCAGACAAGATATCAACAACAACTGCAGTCAGCCTAAGGCTCCCCTGGAGCCAGAGGAGAAACCTTCAGTGTAGCTCATTTACATGGTTGTTAGCAGGATCCATCAGTTCCCTGCCAAGCAGATTTTGCTGCAGGTCAACTTGAGCGTTCTCACAACATGGCAGCTGGATTCCCCTAGAGGAGATGATCTAAGAGAGAGAGAGGAAAGAAGAAGCAAAAAGGGAATTTATGACCATAATGGATTGGATTGTGTATTCTCAAAAATCTATATAGTGAAGTTCTAACCCCCAGTACCTAAGAACGTGACCTGATTTGGAGATAAGGACTTTAAAGAGGTAATCAAGCTAAAATTAGGTCATTGTGGTAGGCCCTAATCCAATATTACTGGTGTCCTTATAAAAAGAAGTTTGAACACAAAGACAGACATGAACATGCATACAGGAACAAGATCATGTTAAGATGAAGGCAGAGATCCAGGTGATGCTTTTACAAGCCAAGAAACACCCAAAATTGCTGGCAAACCACAAGAAGCTAGGAAAGAGGAACAGAATAGATTCTCCCTCACAGCCTTCAGAATGACCCAAGCTTGCCAACACCTTGGTCTGGGATTTCCAACCTCAGAAATGCAGACAATAAATTTCTGTTGTTTAAGCCACCCAGTCTATGGTACCTTGTTACAGCAGCCCTAGCAAACTAACAAATACCAAGTCTCAGAAGTCACACATCATCACTACTTCCATGTTCTATTTGTTACAAGTGAGCCACTAAGTTGAGTCCATGCTCAAGGGGAGGGGAATTATACTCCATCTCTTTCAGAGAATTTGTGGATGTATTTTAAAACCATCACCAAGTCCATAAGATACATTTGAAACCTTATGATAAATTCTTCTGTTTTAGCTGACTCTTATTGGATGCTGTAGTTCTACATTCAAAATTCTTGTTTTTTCCTGTGTTTTGTTTTGGTTTGGTTTGGTTTATTTTGATTTTGTTTTTTATTTTATTATTATACTTTAAGTTCTGGGGTACATGTGCAGATCACGCAGGTTTGTTACACAGGTATACACATGCCATGGTGGTTTGCTGCATCCATCACTTTGTCATCTACATTAGGTATTTCTCCTAATGTTATCCCTCCCCTATTTTCCCACCCCCTGCTATCCTTCCCCTAGCTCCTCCACCCTGCAACAGGCCCCAGTGTGTGATGTTCCCTTCCCTGTGTCCATGTGTTCTCATTGTTGAACACCCACTTATGAATGAGAACATTCGGTGTTTGTTTGGTTTTCTGTTCTTGTGCCAGTTTGCTGAGAATGATGGTTTCCAGCTTCATCTATGTCTCTCCAAAGGACATGAACTCATTCTTTTTTGTAGCTGCATGGTATTTCATGGTGTATATGTGCCCCATTTTCTTTATCCAGTCTATCATTGATGGGCATTTTGGTTGGTTCCAAGTCTTTGGAAAGTCCTTATTAAGAATTTATCAGGGCCAGGCATGGTGGCTCATGCCTGTAACCCCAGCACTTTGGGAGGCTGAGGCAGGCAGATCGCCTGAGGTCAGGAGTTCAAGACCAATCTGGCCAGGATGGCGAAAGCCCATCTCTTAAAAATACAAAAATTAGCCCAGCATGGTAGCAGGTTCCTCTATTTCCACCTATTTGGGAGGCTGAGGCAGGAGAATTGCTTGAACCTGAAAGGCAACAGTGGCAGTGAGCTGAGAGCGCACCACTGCACTCCAGCCAAAGTGACAGGGTGAGACTCCTTCTCAAAAAAGAAAAAAAAATTAACAGCCAGGCATAGTGGCTCATTCTGTAATCCTAGCACTTTAAGAGGCAGAGGTGGGCAGATCAGTTGAGGTCAGGAGTTTGAGATCAGTCTGGCCAACATGGTGAAACCCCCTCTCTACTAAAAATACAACAATTATCCAGGCATGGTGGTGTGAACCTGTAGTCCCAGCAACTCGGTAGGCTGAAGTGGGAGGATCACTTGAGTCTGGGAAGCACAGGTTGCAGTGACCTGAGATTGCACCACTGCACTCCAGCCCGGTGACCTGGGTGACAGAGTGAGACCCTGTCTCAAAAAGAATAAATAAATAAATAAAACAAGTTTTCATAGACTAAAAATGAAAGCACAGAAAAATATATTCTATGCAAATGGAAACCAAAAAGCAAGCTAGAGTAGCTCCACTTATATCAGACAGAATGAACTTTAAGTCAATAATTCTATAAAGAGAAAAATCATCGTTATATAATGATAAAGGGATCAATTCAGCAAGATGATATAACAATCACAAATATATATGCATCCAACACTGGAGCACCAAAATATGTAAAGTAAATACTGTTAGACTCAAAGGGAGAGATTGTAACACAGTAATAATAGGAGACTTCAATGCCCCACTATCAGCAAAGGAAAGATCATCCAGTCAGAAAATCAACAAAGAAACATTGGATTTAAAATGCATTCTAGACCAATGGACCTAACATACATTTACAAAACATTGCATTGAACAGCTGTATAATACACATTCTTCTCAATTGCACATGAAACATTCTTCAGGAGAGATCATATGTTAGACCACAAAACAAATCTTGGGAAATTTTAGTCCAGGTGTAGTAGCTCACACCTGTAATTCCAACACTTTGGGAGGCTATGGCAGGTGGATCACTTAATTCATGAGTTCAAGATTAGCCAGAGCAACATGGCAAGAACCCATTTCTACAAAAATTAGCCAGGCATAGTGGTGCAGATCTGTAGTCTCAATGATATAGTTTGGCTCTGTGTCCCCACCCAAACCTCATGTCAAATTGTAATGACCACATTTCAGGGGACAGACCTAATGGGAGATGATTGGATGATGGGGGCAGTTTCCCCCATGCTGTTCTCATGATAATGAGTGTGTTCCACAAGATCTGATGGTTTAAAAGTATGGGCACTTCTCCCTCTCCTGCTGTGCCATGGTAAGACATGCTTGCTTTCCCTCTGCTTTCTGCCATGATTGTAAGTTTCCCAAGGCCTCCCAGTCATGCTTCCTGTGAAGCCTGCAGAACTGTGAGTTAACTAAACCACTTTTCTTCATAAATTATCCAGTCTCAAATAGTTCTTTATAGCAGTGTAAAATGGACTAATACACCCAGCTATTTGCAAGGCTGAGGCAGGAGGATCACTTGAGCCTGAGAGGTTGAGGCTGCAGTGAACTGTGTTTGAGCCACTGCACTCCAGCCTAGGTGACAAAGTGAAACCTTGTCTCAAAGCAAAAAAGAAATTTAAGAAGAGAGGTCACATCAAGTGTCCTTTCTGAGCACAGTGTTATTAAAAAAAATCAGTTACAGGAGGAACTTCAGAAATTTTACAAATACACATAAATTAAACAACATAGTCCTGAACAATCAATTGGTCAATTAAAAAATTAAAAGGGAAGTTTTAAAATTTCTTGAGAGAAACAAAAATGGAAACAATATACCAAAACCTATGGAATACAGCAAAAGCAGTTCTGAGAAGGACATTTATAGCAACAGATGCTTACACTGAAAAAGAAGAAAGATCTCAAGTAAAAACCCAATGTTGCACCTCAAATAACTAGAAAAAAAAAGAACAAACTAAACTCGAAATTGATAGAAGAAAAGAAGTAATAAAGATCAGAACAGAAATAAATAACACTGAGACTAGAGAAATAATACAAAAGATCCATGAGACAGATAATTGGTTTTTTTGAAAATATAGACAAAATCCACAAACCCTCAGCTAGACTAAGTTAAAAAAAAAAAAAGAAAAAGGAAGACTCAAAATCAAAGATGAAAAAGAAAACATCACAACTGACACCATAGAAATACAAATAATCATATGAGAATATTGTATTAGTTCGTATTCATGCTGCTGATAAATGCATACCCAACACTGGGCAATTTACAAAAGAAAGAGGTTTAATTCGACTTACAGTTCCACATTGCTGGGGAAGCCTCGCAATCACAGTGGAAGGCAAGAAGGAGCAAGAGCAAGTCACATATTACATGGATAGCAGCAGGCAAAGAGAAAGAACTTGTGCAGGGGAACTCCTCTTTTTAAAACCATCAGATCTCATGAGACTTACTCACTATCATGAGAACAGCATGGGAAAGACTTGCCTCATGATTACCTCCCACTGGGTCCCTCCCACAACATGTAAGAATTCAAGATTAGATTTGGGTGGGGACACAGTCAAACCATATCAACTATTATGAACAATTACATGCTAACAAATTGGATAAAAAGTGGATAAATAAGTGGACACACACAACCTACCAAGATTGAATTATGAAGAAACAGAAAATCTGAACAGACAGATAACAAGTGAGAAAACTGAATCAGTAATAAAAAGTCTCCTATCAAAGAAAAACCCAGAACCTAATAGATGCACTACTAAAATCTACCAAACATGAGGACTTCCAAGACAACCAAATAGGAACAGCTCCAGTCCACAGTTCCCAGTGAAAGCAATACAGAAGGTGAATGATCTCCACATTTCCAACTGATTCCTATACACCAATAACAGACAGAGAGCCAAATCATGAGTGAACTCCCATTCACAATTGCTACAAAGAGAATAAAATACGTAGGAATACAACTAACAAGGGATGTGAAGGACCTCTTCAAGGAAAACTACAAACCACTGCTCCAGGAAAAAAGAGAGGACACAGATGGAAAAACATTCCATGCTCATGGTGAGAAAGAATCAATATCATGAAAATGGCCATACTGCCCAAAGTAATTTATAGATTCAATGTTATCCCCATCAAGCTACCATTGACTTTCTTCACAGAATTGGAAAAAACCACCTTAAACTTCATATGGAACCAAAAGAGAGCCTGCATAGCCAAGAAAATCCTAAGAAAAAAAAAAAAAAAAAGCTGGAGACATCACGCTACCTGACTTCAAACTATATTACAAGGCTACAGTAATCAAAACAGCATGGTACTGGTACCAAAACAGAGATATAGACCAAAGGAACAGAACAGAGGCCTCAGAAGGAACACCATCCAACAACAACCATCTGATCTTTGACAAACCTGGCAAAAACAAGCAATGGGGAAAGAATTCCCTATTTAATAAATGGTGTTGGGAAAACTGACTGGCCATGTTCAGAAAGCTGAAACTGGATCCCTTCCTTACACCTCATACAAAAATTAATTCTAGATGGATTAAAGATTTAAACATGAGGCCTAACAGCCTAAGAACTCTAGAAGAAAGCCTAGGTAATACCATTCAGGACATAGGCATGGGCAAGGACTTCATGACTAAAACCCCAAAAGCAATGACAACAAAAGCCGAAATAGACAAGTGGGATCTAATTAACTTAAGAGCTTCTGCACAGCAAAACAAAAACAAAAACAAAAACAAAACCCAAAAAACTATCAATAGCATGAACCGACAACCAACAGAATGGGAAAAAATTTTTGCAATCTACCCATCAGACAAAGGGCTAATATCCAGAATCTATGGAGAACTTAAACAAATTTACAAGAAAAAGCAAACAACCCCATCAAATAGTGGGCAAAAGATATGAACAGACACTTTTCAAAAGAACACATTTATGCAGCCAACAAACATATGAAAAAAGCTCATCATCACAGGTCATTAGAGAAATGCAAATCAAAACCATGTTGAGATACCATCTCATGCCAGTTAGAATGGCAATCATTAAAAAATCAGGAGACAACAGATGCTGGAGAGGATGTGGAGAAATAGGAACACTTTTATGCTGTTGGTGGGAGTGTAAATTGGTTCAACCAATGTGGAAGATAGTGTGGCAATTCCTCAAGGATCTAGAACTAGAAATATCATTTGACCCAGCAATCCCATTACTGGGTATATACCCCAAGGATTATAAAACATTCCATTATAAAGACACATGCACACGTATATTTACTGCAGCACTGTTATGAGAGCAAAGACTTGGAACCAAACCAAATGCCCATCAATGATAGACTGGATAAAGAAAATGTGGCACATATACACCATGGAATATTATGCAGCCATGTGACATGGATGAATCTGGAAACCCTCATTCTCAACCAACTGGCACAAGAACAGAAAACCAAGCACCACATGTTCTCACTCATAAGTGGGTGTTGGACAATGAGAACACATGGACACAGGGAAGGGAACATCACACACCAGGGCCTGTTGTGAGGTAGAGGAGCTAGGGGAAGGATAGCAGGGGGTGAGGGGATTGGGGTGCGATAACATTAGGAGAAATACCTATTGTAGATGACAAGGTGATGGATGCAGCAAACTACCATGGCATGTGTATATCTATGTAACAAACCTGCATGATCTGCACATGTACCCCAGAACTTAAAGTATAATAATAAAAAATAAAATCTACCAAACATATAGAGAACTAATACCAATTGTTCTCAAACTATTCCAGAAAACTGAAAAGAAAGGAATATTTTCAAACTCATTCTATGAAGCCAGCACTGCCCTGACAGCAAAACCAAACAAGGACAAAACAAAAAAAGAAATCTATAGGCCACTATTCCTGATTGACACAGATGCAAAAATCTTCAACATAATACTAGTGAACTGAATTTAACAGCACATTTAAAAGGTCATTCACTATGATTATGTGAGATTTATCCCAGGGATGCAAAAGTAGTTCAATATATGCAAATCAATAAATGTGATATATCACATTAGCAGAAAGAACAAAAACCATATGATCATTTCAATAGATGCAGAATAAGCATAAGACAAAATTCAGCATCGCTTCATGATAAAACTCTTCAGCAAACTGGGTACAGAAGAAACATACCTCAAAACAATAAGGGCCATATATGACAAACCCACAGATAGCATCAAATGGAATGGGGAAAAGTTGAAAGCTTTTTCTCTAAGATCTGGAACTAAACAAGAATACCACTTCTATTCAACATAGTACTAGAACTCCTAACCAGAGCAATTGGACAAAAGAAAGAAATCAAAGGCATCCAAACTGGAAAGGAGAAAGTCACATTGCCCCTGTTTGCAGATGACATGATCTTATGTACATAAAACTCTAAAGACTTTACCAAAGAACTGTTAGAACTAACAAATGAATTCAGTATAGTTGCAGGATACAAACATATAAAAACCAGTCGTGTTTCTTATGCTGATAGCAAACTATCTGAAAAGAAACCAAGAAAACAATCACATTTATAATAGCTTTACAAATAATAATAATAAGGTGCCTAGAAATAAATTTAACCAAAGAAGTAAGAGATCTCTACCCTGAAAATTATAAGACATTGATGAAAGAAATTGAAGAGGACACAAATAAATGGAAAGGCATCCTGCAAATGAACTGTAAGAATTAATATTGTTAAAACGTTCATACTACCCAAAACAATTTACAAATTCAATGCAATTTTTTTTTGTGGGGCAGGGGTGGGCAGTGGTGGGGGTGGGGAGAGCAGAGACTCACTCTGTTGCCCAGACTGGAGTACTGGAGTACAGTGACACAATCTGGACTCACTGCAACCTTCACCTCCCAGGTTCAAGTGATTCTCATGCCTTAACCTCCCGAGTAAATGGGATTACAGGCATGTGCCACCATGCCCAGCTAATTTTTGTATTTTTAGTAGAGACGGGGTTTTGCCATGTTAGCTAGACTGGTCTTGAACCCCTGACCTCAGGTGATGTGCCCACCTTGGCTTCTCAAACTGATGGAATTACAGGTGTGAGCCATCATGCCTGGCCCAATTCAATGCAATTCTTTTTGAAATACCAATAACCTTCTTCCCAAAACAGAAAAAAAATCCCCAAATGTGTCTGGAATTACAAAAGATGACAAATAGACAAAGCTGGAAGTATCACACTACCTGACTTAAAAATGTACTACAAAGCTATAGTAACCAAAACACCATAGTGTTGACATAAAAACAGACACACAGACTAAAGGAACAGAATAGAGCCCAGAAATAAGTCCACACACTTAAAAGCCAACTATGTTTGACAAAGTTGTCAAGAACATGCATCGGGAAAGGACAGTCTCTTGAATAAATGGTGCTGAAAAACTGGACATCCATATGCAGAAGAAGGAAATTAGACTCCTTTCTCCCACCACACAGAAAAATCAATTCAAAATAAAGACTTAAGTATAAGACCCGAGACTATGAAACTACTAGAAGAAAACATAGGGGAAACATACTATGACATTAAACTGGGCAAGCATTTTTTTAATAAGACCTCAAAAGCACAGGCAACAAAAGCAAAATATAGTCAAATGGGATTAGATCAAACTAAAACACTTCTACATCACAAAGGAAACAATCAACAGAGTGAAGAGACAACCTGTAGGATGAGAGAAAATATTTATAAACTACCCATCTGACACAAAGTTAATATCCAGAATATATAAGGAACTCAAATCGCTCAATAGCAAATACATATATATACATGATTTTAAAATGGGTAAAAGACCTTAATAGACATTTATCAAAAGAAAACATACAAATGGCTGACAAGTATTTGAAAAAATGCTCAACATCACTAATCATCAGGAAATGCAGACCGAAATCACAATGAGATATCACCCCACTCCAGTCAGACGGCAACTATTATCAAAAAGACAAAAGATAACAAGTGTTGACAAGAATGTGGAGAAAAGGGAACAATTACACACTGTTGGAGGGAATATAAATTAGTACAACCATTATGGAAAACAGTTTGGAGGTTTCTCAAAGAACTAAAAATAGAACTACCATACAATCTAGCAATTCCACTACTAGGTAAGGAAATGAAATCAGTATGTCTAAGAGATATCTGCACTCCCATATTTATTGCGGCACTATTCATGTTAGCCAAGATATGAAGTCAACCTAAGTGTCCGACAACAGATGAATGGATAATATAACACATGAATGGATGATACATATATACACAATGAAATACTATTCAGCTATTATAAAGAATTAAGTCCTGTCATTTGTGATGACACTGAGAGGACATTATGTTAGGTGAAATAAACCTGACACAGAAAGACAAATATGGCATATGAGAATTTTGAAAAGTTGTTCTCATAGAAGTAGAGAGTAGAACAGTTACCAGAGACTGGAAAGATTAAGAGGGAGGGAGGAATAGGGAGAGGTTGGTCAACAGTCACAATTTGATCAGAGTGTTCTATTACATATAGAGTAATTACAGTTAGCAATAATGTATTATATATTTCAAAATAGCTAGAAGAGTTTGAATGTTCTCACCACGAAGAAATAATAAATGTTTGAGGTGATGTATGTCCTAATTGCCCTGATTTGATAATTATGCAATGTATACATGTATCAAAGCATTGCATTGTACACCATAAATATGTGCAATTATTATGTTTTAATTTTTTTAATTGAGACAGAGTCTCACTTTATCCCCCAGGTTAGAGTGCAGTGGCACAATCATGGCTCATTACAATCTCTGCGTCCTCGGCTGAGGTGATCCTCCCATCTCAGCCTCACAAGTAGCTGGGACTACAGGTGCACACCCCCACACCCAAATAACTTTTGTTTTTTTGTTTGTTTATTTGTTTGTAGAGACAAAGTTTAACCTTGTTGCCCAGGCTGGTCCTAAACCCCTGGGCCCAAGCAATCTGCCCACCTCTGCCTCCCAAAGTGCTGGGATTACAGGTGTGAGCCACTGTGCTCAGCTAAAAAAAAAATTTAAGAACTTATTTATGTGTCACTCTTCTCTAACGGGTTCTGGAGGATACTCCAGATTCTCTGGAATCTAACCTAGGGGTGGTAATGTTTGTTGTAAAAATGAACTCATCCATTAATTATGTCAATAAATAACACATTCTACTGGTATAGCTTGTTAGACATCATGAAGTGCTTTCCCAGTAAATATTTGACTTTTGTACTCTTACATAAAGGTATAAAAGTTTTCATACAACTTCATACATTCACGTGCTTTCAACACATATGTATGGAGGGTCCACTATGTCTGCTGGACTAAGCGCTGGAGATAGTATGATAATTAAGGAAGTCCTTGCCCTCAGGTAATGTCTAGTCTTGCATTAAAATCCAGTTGGACCATGTGTTTCAGGTTGGCATTCAAAAAACATCTCTGGTGGCTCTGCCTACGTCCATCAGCCTCTGCAACCTGGGCCTTACTTGCCAAGCATTTCCATTTTCTGGGCACTGGATGGCACATCGAGGCCAAGAGCCCCTGCCTTTGAGGAGTGGCTGTTTTAACAGGAACCAGATGGTGAGAGAAACACAGTTGCCTGAAGTTTAATTTTAATGTTCTGTGAATACTTTTTTTCCCTTTCATGCTGCAGGGAATCTGGGCCAAAGACTGTGAGTGGTGAAGAGGAAGAGAGAAGTGAAAAACTAAAAATGACAAACAAGGGGAGCAATAATATATTCTCCTTGAGAAGTAACTGAGAAGACATTGCTGGGGCTGCCGGGGGTGTATGTAAATGAGATGTAAATGTGAATCCATGCCAGCTCAAATTTTTAGGACCTTTTTTGTTTTACATACTTGGATGTGGGACATTGGGAATCTTCTCCGGGAGTCTATTGTGCAAAGTTATTGACTGCTAACTTTATGCACCCTCACTATGTATTTGACCATGGGTGAAATGTTTCCCCACTCTGGCCCTTCATACCTCCTCTGACATGACAGTTGGACACAGAGTCTTTAAGTTTTCTTTCAGCTTTTACATAGGTTCTTAGAGAGTAATAATTTCCTCTGCCATCAGTATTTTCAAGAAATCAGCCCCAGAATTTGAACACTCCTAGAAAGCCTAATCATGGTAAAGATATGGGTGGGGGGGTTGGAAGAAGAGAACAGGAAAAGAATGTTGTGGGAAAGAATTAACCATACAGAACAGAATAGGAGAGACTAGAAAGGATGAGGATGGCCAGGCACAGTGGCTCACGCCTGTAATCCCAGCACTTTGGGAGGCCAACGCAGGCAGATCACTTGAGGTTAGGAGTTCAAGACCAGCCTGGTCAACACAGTAAAACCTGTCTCTACTAAAAATTTTAAAAAATAAATAAAAATTAGCCAGGCGTAGTGGCACATGCCTGTAATCCCAGCTACTCAGGAGGCTGAGGCAGGAGAATTGCTTGAACCCAGGAGGTGGAGGTCGCAGTGAGCCAAGATCATGCCACTGCACTCCAGCCTAGGCAACGGAGCGAGACTATGTCTCAAAAAAGAAGAAAAGATAGGGGTAGAGCTGTGCCTGGCAGAAAGTTATAAGAAACTCATTATATTGAACAGGATTGGTGAGAGAGGGCATCCTTGTCTAGTGCCGGATTTCAAAGGGAATGCTTCCAATTTTTGCCCATTCAGTATGACACTGGCTGTTGGTTTGTCATAAATAGCTTTTATTATTTTGAGATACGTTCTATCAATACCTAGTTTATTGAGGGTTTTTAGCATAAACGGCTGTTGAATTTTGTCAAAGGCCTTCTCTGCATCAATTGAGATAATCATGTGGTTTTTGTCTTTGGTTCTGTTTATGTGGTGAATTACATTTATAGACTTGCATATGTTGAACCAGCCTTGCATCCCTGGGATGAATCCTACTTGATCATGGTGGATAAGCT
>PVKP010037036.1:0-21965 GCA_004027715.1 Plecturocebus donacophilus | reverse complement strand
TTTTTTTTTTTTTTTTTTTTTTTAGCATCAGGGCCTTGCTTTGTTGCTCAAGCTGGAATGCAATGATTTGATCATGAATCACAGCTCACTGTGATCTCGAAATCCTGGATTCCAGTGATCCTCCCACATCAGCTCCTGAATAGTGCCACCACACCGAGCTAATTTTGTTTTTTCTTTAGAGACAGGATCTCACTATGCTGCCCACACTAGAACTTTGTTTCCAAGAGACATAACATTATATTTGAATATTGCCTTCAAAAATAAGTAAATTCAATAAGAATAATATTTTTAAGGAAGGATACGAGTGCTAAGAAAATGGCTGTTGTACTACAACATATTTATTTTTACAATTGGGGTAAAATGTGCATTTTTAATTAATCTTATTATAAAAAATAATACATAAAATTAAAAAATTTTTAATTACCTTTTATCCTTTATTGTGTGTGGGGGTGCGGGATTGGGGGTGTTTGTTACTCTCCTCATCCTGGACTCCAAAAGCAGTTAAATGTATATTTGGTACCCTTTCTTTTTTCTGCAGCCTCCGCCTCCTGGGTTCAAGCGATTCTCCTGCCTCAGCTTCCTGAGTAGCTGGGATTGCAGGTGCACACCACCACACCCGGCTAATTTTGTATTTTTAAGTGATATGGGGTTTCGCCATGTTATTCAAGCTGGTCTCGAACTCCTGACCTCAGGTGATTCGCCCACCTCAGCCTTCAAAATGCTGGGATTACCGGTGTGAGCCACCACAGCTGACCTTGGTATGCTTCCTGTTGATGAACGCTATCACCATTTTCCCAGTGAACTGAGCTAGAAACTTGTGTCCTCCCCACTTGCCTGTCACACACACCCGATCACTGACAAAGCCCTCTAAGTTCTGCCTCTTCCATGTTCCTTCTCTCCGTGCCCGCCTGTCGTCTCTGACTGCCCTTCCCACCATACAAGGCCCTATGATCTCTCATCTAAGCCGCTGTGAGATCACTTCAGTGTCTGCTTCCCTCTACCCACAAACCTCTCTCTAACCACGCATCTCATTTTGTTCACCTGCACAGTGTGACTCTAGTTGTGCTCTTCACATAAATAACAAAGACGGTTTTACGCATAAGGGCCCTCCAAATCATTACAAATGGTGTCCATTTAGTCTCTTCATCTGAGGCAAAGCACGCCCCACACCCTATTCTTCATTCATTCCTTCCAGTAGCTAACAACGAATAAGCAACAAGGAACCATGCATTCTAGAATAATATTTCCATTTTCTTTATGAACCTGAGCATGCCATTTAACTATTTTGGACTCAGTCATCTCAATATTATTGTTTCAGTAATAATCCTTTTATTATTGTTATTATTAATCTCTTTTCTTTAAAAAAATCCATTTTTTCTCCGTTTTGTTAAGAATTTAATAGGGGCTGGGTACAGTGGCTCATGCCTATAATCCCAGCACTTTGGGTGACCGAGGCAGGCAGATCACCTGAGGTCAGGAGTTTGAGAGCAGCCTGGCCAACGTGGTGAAATCCTGCCTCTACTAAAAATAGAAAAAAAGTTAGCCAGCCAGGCGTGAAGGCAGATGCTACTTAGGAAGCTGAGGCAGGAGAATTGCTAGAACCCCGGAGGCAGAGATTGTAGTGAGCTGAGATCGCGCCACTGCACTCCAGCCTGGACAACAAGAGTAAAATTTTGTCTCAAAAAAAAAAAAATAGGATAACAGAAGTAACTTATTTTTTATTAGAGGGGCTATAAGATATACTTAAGGCTTTTAGGCTGGGTGCAGTGGCTCATACCTGTAATTCTAGCACATTGGGAGGCTGAGGCAGGTTGATCACTTCAGGTCAGGAGTTCGAGAGCGGCCTGGCCAACATAACGAAATCCTATCTCTACTAAAATACAAAAATTAGCAAAGCACTGTGGTCCATCCCTGTAATCCCAGCTACTCGTTAGGCTGAGGTGGGAGAATTGCTTGAACCTAGGAAGCAGAAGTCGCAGTGAGCCGAGATCACACCACTCAGCAACAGAAGGAGACTCTGTTTCAAAAAAGAAAAAAAAAGACTTAGCTTCAGGAGAGACCCCATAGAAGCAAGACCTTAACTGTGTCTAATAACCAGAGAAGGCAAATTCATTTCCCATGGGAATACAGACAGGCTGCATAGGTCCAGCCGTAATCCCCCCATGGCAGCCCTGCTCCCATTTCCATTCCCTGGTCATATTTCTTCCTGTAGTTCTTCAGCATGCCATGCCTCTGTTCGTCATGACTTCATCTTCAGCCAGCCTACTTCCGGCCAAAGACCCAGGAAGCATCTTTAAGTCTACTCCTCTTACTCCCTACATCCTCTTAGTCCAGCAAAACCTGCCAGCTCCATCTCCAAAACAGATCCTGAAGCCATCACTGGTCTCCATCCCCACTGTTACACTTTCCGGTCCACACCATCATCGTGGGTCCCTCCTGACTGCCTGTCTCTTTTCACTCTTGCCATCTGACTCTTCATTCACGGAAGACAAGTTATCTTTTGAAAGTATGACGTCTGCAGTGAAGGAACAAAGTATTCTCAATAGAACCGGGGTGTGCAGAAGTGGAAATCTAATCTACTGAATGTTGCAGCCAAACCTCCCACCACCTGCTCTCTATCACACCGTGCTGTTTTATTCTCTTAATAGCACTGATCACAACTGGTGCATATTTTATGTGTCTTCTAAACGCTCTACACACACACACTCAATGAGAGCAGGAAGCTTGTTTATCTGGTTTACTTCTATATCCCCAGTACCCCGAACAATGCCTTTACACTGTAAATATCCAAAAAATGTTTCGCAGAAACATCCTTCCCTCTGCCTGTAATCCTGTGCACTCACCTCATCCCTTGTTAACTTCTGCATGTCTTTCTCCACCCCTTTCTTGGGAGCGTCTTCCTGTTCACCAGGTCTTGCCCACGGATGAGCCCATTTCCTTAAGGTGCTTGCTCTGGCTGGTGTTATATGCTTATCTGTGGATCTCTCCACACTAGAATGTAAGCTTTTCAAGAACAGGGCTGTGTCCCATTTTTGTTCACTATCATGTCCCTGCAAAATGTCTGGCACATACTCTGTCAACAGTTTTTAAGTGAATGAAATAAGAAATGAATGCAAATAACTAACATTACTAGAATTCATTCACCTAAAATTCATCGCAAGTTTGGGGAGTCCCCATCCTCAGGCCAACCAGCCTCTCAGGGACTTGTATTCATTCACTCAACACAAGTCCCTGAGGGCCAATATTTAAAGGTATTATGCTAGGTGCTGTGAGCACTACAAAGAATCCCACACTAGCCACTGTCGGGGAGGTTTTGGTCTCGAGGAAGTACTGTGCCTTAAAAAAAAAAAAAAAAGAAAAACTGACCATTTTATTTGTGTATTTAAATTGTACAGCTTGAAGGAAAGAAAAGATAGAATGAAAGAGATAATATATTGGTTTGTTCACCTTAAGCTATAAATAACCTATCAGAAACCTTTGGCGGGCTGAGCACGGTAGCTCAAGCCTGTAATCCCAGCACTTTGGGAGGTTGCGGTGGGTGGATCAGGAGGTCAAGATATCAAGACCATCCTGGTCAACATGATGAAACCCTGTTTCTACTAAAAATACAAAAAATAGCTGGACATAGTGGTGCATGCCTGTAATCCCAGCTACTCGAGAGGCTGAGGCAGGAGAATCACTTGAATCTGGGAGGTGGAGGCTGCAGTGAGCTGAGATCGCACCACTGCACTCCAGCCCGGCGACAAAGCAAGCCTCTGTCAGAAGAAAGAGAAAGAAGGAAAGAAAGAAAGAAAGAAAAGGAAAGAGAAGAAAGAAAGAAGGAAGGATGGAAGGAACAAAGAAAGAAAGAGAAAGAGAAAGAAAGAAGAAAGAAAGAAAGAAAAAGAAAGAAAGAAAAGAAAGGAGGGAGGGAGGGGAGAAAGAAAAAGAGAGAGAGAAGAAAAAAAAGAAATCTTTGCCAGAGAAGACAGAGAGAGGAGAAATGCTTTCCAGGGTACAACAGAAAGTTGAGGGCCAGGGCAGGAGCCTGTGGCTTCTTCATGCACAATTCTATCTGAAGACAACTTTGATCAATCACTGGTGAAGTGAATGTTCCGTCTAGAAAGGTGTCTCTGTTTAGAAAAGCCCTGGCTGGAAAACAAAAGTATTTTATTATTTGCATTGTTATTATGCAATTGTATAAAAATATATCCTTATCAGGTAAATGCAGTGTTTCACCCTACTAGGACTCAAAGCCGACCCCAGGTATGGAAATGGTCAGAATTCTGTTCTCTTAGAAGGGTTGTGGACTGCAACGGGTATATGATCTCAATATTTTGTTTCTTCCCCAATAACAGAAAAGGATTCAACAAATCCCATGAATGACGGTGATGCTAACTGACAATGGGTGATTCTAAGGGTAGTCACCTTGGAGGAGGAGGAGTTAGCTCAGAGTCTCTTTGGTGAGCAAGGTACGCCCAGCTTGCTGAGCTTTTATACGGAGTTTCTTTCTGTACATTCTCCTCCTCTCTCCAAACTAAGAGGGAAGCACTGCCTCTATTCAAGAGCAAGTATAATTTATTATTCATAGTCTGTATTTTCTTTCTTACAGAAGAATAGACCCTACCTGACACTCATTGAAGGGTGATTTTTAAAAATGAGATGCTTAAGCCAGGACTGGCGACTCACACCTGTCATCCAGCACTTGGATCATTTGAGCTGAATTCAAGACCAGTCTAAGCAACATGGTGAAACCCCATCTCTACAAAAAATACAAAAATCAGCCAGGTGTGCTTCCACACGCCTGTAGTCCCACCTACACAGGAGGCTGAGGAGGCGGACAGCGCAAGCCCAGGAGGCGGAGGCTGCAGTGAGCTGAGATTGTGCCACTACACTCCAGCCTGGGTGATGAAGTGAGGACCCTGTCTCAAAAATGAAAGAAAAAAAGTAGAAATCAAGAGATTCCATACAGAAAATACTCCATTCATTTTGGGCAGACTTTTAATACTGGAAATTGTTAGTCACTATTTGTGCTTCCATGAAGTTATACATACGGCCAACCAAGGTTTCTAGAAAAGCAGGCCACTACAGTTCTGTCATATGTCACCACACCATCTAGCTGTGCACCTGGCGATCACTTGAAAACATCTGCAGAATGACTGATGGTATGGAATAGCAAGAACAGCCGAAGCCACGCCCCAGAGCGGGAAGGAGACTGATGGCAGAACCGAACCCAGGCCCCCGCTTCATCAACACCTGGTACTCACCACCTAAAACAACTTTCAGAGCCTATTCCTCTGGGCTAAGAATGTCGGCTTTTAGTGGCACCTCTAATTTTCCTATCTCATAACCTCACAGAGCTGTTAATTCCATTTTTTTTCCTTTAATGAGAGTAATGCATTCATTGCACAGGCCACTAAATACCCACAGGAAAGCCAACAGGTTCCTGAAAGATAGTAAGAAAGAAACTGTTCTGAAAAAAATAAAACCAAAAACAAAACGAAAATACCTTGGCCTGGCACAGTGGCTCACACCCTATAATCCCAGCACTTTGGGGGCCCAAGGTGGGCTTATCACTTGAGATCACGAGTTCAAGATCAGCCTGGCCAACATGGCAAAACCCTAGCTCTACTAAAAATACCAAAATTAGCCAGGTGTTGTGGCGTGCACCTGTAATTCCAGTTACTTAGGAGGCTGGCAGGCTTAAGAATTGCTAGAACCCAGGAGGCAGAGGTTGCAGTGAGCCGAGATTACACCACTGCACTCCAGCTCGAGCAGCAGAGTGATACTGTCTCAAAACAAAAAGAAAAAGAAAAAACCTATTGCCCTGCTCCATCCTATTTTTCCTTTTTTTTTTTTTTTTTTTTTTTGGTTGGAGAGATGATCCCGTGCTCAGAGCTTTTGAATTGCATTATTCCTTACCACTACTAACTCCTTCTAATAATCCTGAAACTGAGCATACCTGCTACTTCTTAATTCGACTCTTCTTATTCAACAAGGACAGAGGATCCCATATCTTCTAGCACAATGCTGCAGCATTATAAATTTTCCCCAAGCGTGTCATGAGTGCCCTGTAGGGCATTTTGTACAGATTTTTTTTTTTTAATGACCCTCTCAAAACAAAGTCCTGTACAGGAGGATTAAAAATCCCGCAGGGAACTTCCTTCCTTTAGCAGATTTTCCAGAAGGAATGTGCTGTGGGCTCTTGATTTGATTTCCTGCCCTAGTTAAAAGCATCATGGTATAAGACATGTTTTATCCCTATTTTTTTTTACTTTTCCAATGCTGTTTGCTTAAAATTGAACGCCTATATTGGCTCTAAAACTAAGTAACCAGTGATACTGGTTGGATGGTCACATCCACACATCAGTCTACAGAGGAAGAAATTGACCTTTGGTCCAGCTGAAGCTGTTGAGTTTGAATCATAGACGTGCTGAGTCTTTTGACACTGTTACTCACAGGCTATGTGAACTGGGTAAAAGGTATTGTAGCAGAGATAACTGGAAAGAATCCTGACAATATAGATGCTTTCCTTCCTTCCCAAGGATGGGATGTTGACTGTTATCTTTCTTTCTATTCCTCAAAACCAGCAAGTGGCCACCAATACTTTCCATGTGGACAGACATGCATCTTTTCTAAGATAACTGAGCTCAGCAAATAGACCTTTATTGCCTCAAGGATGCTACAAGCTCTCACCCTTTATTATTTTTCTAAAGAAAACAATGACAGCCATTGTGTGTTAAATTGTTCCTCAAAAAAGATATATTCAAGTCTTAAGCTCCGGTACCTCAGAATATGGCCGTAATTGAAAATAGGGAAACTGCCGATGTCATTAAGTTAAAATGAGATTATAAGGGCTGGGCGTGGTAGCTCAGGCCCGTAATCCCAGCACTTTAAAAGACCCAGGTGGGTGGGTCACCTGAGGTCAGGAGTTTGAGACCAGCGTGACCAAAATGGAGAAACCTCATCTCTGCTAAATACAAAAAAATTAGCTGGGCCTGGTGGTGCGCGCCTGTAATCCCAGCTACCTGGGAGGCTGAGGCAGGAGAATCGCTTGAACCCAGGAGATGAGGTTGCAGTGAGCCGAGATGGTGCCATTACACTCCAGCCTGGGCAACAAGAGCAAAACTCCATCCCAAAACAAAATGTGAGTCATGTGGGTTTAAGGTGGGCCCTAATCCAATGACTGGAGTCCTCAAAGGGACAAGACCCAGAGAGAAGAACACTAAGGATTGCTGGGAACCACCGGAAGCTAGCGCAGGCACACGGGATGGGTTTTATTCCTCAGAAGCTTCTGAGGGAGCAAAGCACAGTTAATACCTTGATTTCAAACTTCTGGCTTCCAGAACTGTGAGAGAATACATTTCTGTTGTCTTAAGCCTCCCAGTTGTGGTAATTTGTTGCAGCAGATTTGGAAAATTAGTGCAGTTAGGAAATTTTCTCCTTCTTATAAAGACAGCTGCTATTTTGCAAAAATGTGCTTATCCTCTGGGTCTCTGTAACACCTTTAAAAACTAATTAGACGAGTCACAGTGACTCATGCTTGTAATCCCAACACTTTGGGAGGCTGTGGCAGGAGGATCGCTTGAGGCAAGGAACTGGAGGCCAGCCTGGGCAACATTAGGGAGACTCTATCTCTATTCTTTAAAACAAAATGTTTTCAACTCATTGATAAGTAACTTCCTCTGTCTTCAGTTCATCATCTCTAAATTAGAAATAATAATCTTTGATACACGCTACAGTCCTCTTCTCATAGAGACTGGAACGTTATTTGACCCAAGATTCTTCCTTTTGAGGACAGAACATCCACCTTGTTTAAGGCAAGGGGCTGGTGTTTTCTGTTATTTGAATTTCCACCCTTTGAAGGGTCTAATTCAGGATATGGAAAACAAAAGGTCTAATAGGTACTTCTCCTCTTCAAATAATACTGAGTGAAAACAATTCTTACAGCACGTTTATTTTCAATTTGAGTATTTATTCCAGGCTACCTCGGTATCAATAGGTCAGAGCTTTAGGATTCAAACTCAGATTATAGAAAAGTCAGGATATGAGGAATTCCTTATTCTTGGGATTTAATTCTAAAGTATTATATCAAAGAGGAATTACATGCTTCTTTTATACCCCACATAGTTCAATACAAGAAACACTGTCAGACAAAAGAACAAACACCATACGATGCTGCTTCTATGAGGTATCTACTGAGGTCAAAATCATAGAGACAGAAAGTGGAATGGTAGTTGCCAGGAGCTGGAGGGAGAAGGGAATGGGAGTTAATGCTTAATAGGTACGGAGTTTCATTTTGGGTAAATACTTGGAAGGGTTCAAAGAGTGCCTCACACCTGTTTCCAAGATAATATATTTGCATGTGAAACAAACTGTGTGTGGATAAGAAGGTTTAACAGCATTTTGAAATGATTTTAGATTCGTGAGAAGTTGCAAAAAATGTAGGAGCTTCCATGTACTGTTCACTCAGTTTTCCCTAATGGTCACATCTCATATATCTAAAATAACAATACCAAAACCAGGAAATTAAAACTCACAGTTCATTCTGGTTTTACCACTTTTACATGCACTCACTTGTGTATATGTGTGTGAACAGTTACATGCAATTTTATCACGTGTAAATTCGTGTAATCACTACCATCATCCAGATAGAGAACTTGCCAAGTGCAGTGGCTCACACCTGTAATCCCAACAGTTTGGGAGGCCAAAGTGGGAGAACTGGTTGAGCCCAGAAGTTTAACACCAGCCTGGACAATATAGTGAGACCCTGTTTCTAACAAAAAAAAATTTTTTTTAATTAGCTGGGCATGGTAGCACACACCTGCAGTCCCAGCTACTTGAGAGGCTGAGGTGGGAGGTCGATGCTGCAGTGAGCTATGATTGTGCCACTGCACTCTAGCCTGAACAACAGAGTGAGAACCTTGTCTCCAAACAAACAAACAAACAAACAAAAACACACTTGGGTGATTTCAGTTTGGGGCTATTGCAAATAAAATTGTTATAAACATTTACATGCAGATTATTGTATGAACATATTTTTTCATTTCTGAGGGATAAATGTCCAAGAGTGTAATTGCTAGGTTATATAAGTGCATGTTTGTTTGTTTGTTTGTTTTAGAAAACTGCCAAACTATTTATGAATACCAGATTGGATGCACCATTTAACATTCCCAGCAGCAATGTATAAATGATCAGTTTCTTTTCATCCTCTCCTCATCCTCATCAGTATTCGGTGTAATCACTATATTTTATCTTTAATAGTTGTGTAATGATATTTCATTGTGATTTTAATTTGCATTTCACTAATGTAGGTGTTTAATGGTGTTAAACACCTTTTTACCTGCCATCTGTACATCTTCTTCAATGAAATGTCTATTCATATTTTTTGTTCATTTTCTAATTATATTGTTTAAGGTGTTTGTACTATTTTCAGAGTTTCTTCCATAGTCTGGAATAGATACAAGGCACTTGTCAGACAGATGAGTCGCAAATATTTTCTCCCAATCCATATCTTATCTCTTCATCCTCTTCGTGGGATCTTTCACAAAGCAAAAGTTTTTAACTTTGATGAGGTCCCATTTGTCAATTTTTCATTGCATTAATTGTTCTTTCGGTTTCAGGTCTATGAATTATTTGCCTACCCCTAAGATCCAAATATTTTATCTATGTTTCTTCTGAAAGTTACACAGATTTGTATGTTCTATTTTGCATGATCTGTTTTGAGTTGATTTTTGAGGCTTATTTTGAGGTTCATTTATTTGCCTTTGGATGTCCAATTGCTTCAGCACTATTTATTGAAAAGTCCATTCTTCTTCCATTGAATCACTTTTACAACATTGCTAGGGATAGAGCAATGAACAAAACAAAGCCCATGCCAACAATATATACATAAATTTTAAAATGTGTATCATAATGTGAAATAGTGTTAAGTGTTATAAATCAAGGTAGAGTAATGGAGTGGAGAAGTTTGCCCTTTTAAATAGGGTGGTCTTTGAGGATATGAGACACAATGAAGTGGTGAATTGAGTTATACAAATAGCTGGAGGAAAATTATTTCAGGTAGAGAAAATCAAAAGAGAAAAGGCCTCTGGGACAGGAATGTGCTCAGTATGTTCAGGAACCCAGAAAATTAACCCCTATGGTTTAAGAGGTGTAATCTAAGGCAAAGAATGGAAATCAAGAAAACCAGAGCCTTGTAGATGTCGTAGGCTGAGGCTAAAAACCCCACTTTGTTTATGTATTTTGGTCAAGATAACCAAAGAAAGACAACATAATAAAACCTGTCATGGTTCTTGGTTTTATTGGCAATGTCAATAACTTGCAACACAACTTGTGAAACATCATTCATTCACTTGAGAAAATTTGTTGTGTACTTATTACGAACAGTGGATTGTGATTAAATGTCTGAAATGCAAAGCAAAATAGAAAATGGCCCGTATGCTTGCCCAATTCATTGTTGAGTGGGGGTGCAAGAACATTCAGTGCCAGTATAATGTCTACAATGTGATCATTAGAGATCACAAATAGGCAACGATTCACATATTTATGATCTCTAATGATCTAGATATTTCACAGTAAGAATGCTGTGAAAGCACTAAAGAAAAAGTCTTGGGGTATACAGAGGAAGCCACAGGGGCATCAGTAAGTGTTTAAAAAAATATTTGAATTGGATCTCGTAGGATGACTCAGAGTTTGTCAGGAGAAGAGACCAGGAATTTTATAGAGGGAGAAACAGTGGTGGCAAAAGCATGTAACCCCAGGGCTTAATCCTATCTCTGTTAGTTAAAAGAGAAAATTATTCATCTTCCATTCATGGAAGTACAATTCTGATGACCAGGATTATCTGCTTGGTTGGGCATGGTTCAACAGAAAAGAACACCAAGATAATTAGAAATTCTGACAACATTATCACTCTGAGGTCCATTATCTCAAAATTTACCTAATGTACTCAAAATGTTCTAACCCCAAACTTAAGCCTAATCATCCTGCTCCATGCCACTAAACCTCTGGTTCAATAGGCAAATTTGCCTCATATCAGCCTCTAGTGACTTCTGCCTGGGGAGTATTGTTAGAAGAATCATTCCTTCATTGCTACAACTATATTCTTTGATCTTAGATTTAAGGTTCCTACTAACCATTAAAATTAAGTAAACTTCTCTTAGAAGTATCATCATCATTAATATTTTCAATACACCAAGAATTGTACTAAGCTTTAAGCAGGAATAAAAAAAGGTTTCCCCCCAGGACATTCACTAAAGGAACTGACAACGTTACTAGGGAGATACTCCTCAAAATTATGAAATAATTGGGAAATAATTACAGCCTACAAATATTGACAGAGTAGTATATTTCCTCCAATGGATGCAACACATAGGCTGAGGACACACTAAATGAAATTCAATGAGAAATTCACTTCTCCACATTTTCAGTATCTTTTTTGAAATGCAAATATCCAGGAAAGAGTAGGCTTTCTGAGGAAATTCCTGAAATCAAAGGCTCAGATGCGTTCAGGAGAAAAGCTTGATTTCCGTTTCACATGGTTCTGGAAGAGGTGAACATGCAGAGGCTACCCATGAAGGTATTATTTGTGTTGTCAGTATAAGAGGAGATATTAGAAAGAAGTAGGTAAACACCTAATATAAAGCATGCCTTGCTCAAAATTTTGCATTATTTCATAACAACATTTGCAACTATTTTTAAAAGTCAAAAGAAGTTACCCTTTGGACAAATAACCAGTTATTTATATATGGAATAAATATGCAGTTATTAGCCATCAGAATTTAAAGTATTTAATGACATAAGAAACCATTCATAAGTATGGGAGACAGCTAGAAAACCAATCATAATCCAAAGGAGGGAAAATGAGAGGGAATAAAATATACCATAATGTAAATGGTGATTCTTTCCCACAATGTACAGAATATGTTTGCCACCCTATTGCTTTTTAAAATTTTTTCTATGATGAATATGATTTACTCTAGTATTAACAGAATAACAAAGTTTATTTGAAAGGGGAAAAAAACAAAGATTCTCCCTGACATTAACTTCTATGCCAGCTTCCATGAATTTCGGAGATAAACCGTTATACCGAGTCACTACTGCTGTGTTCAAAGATCAACACTGTTTAGGGTGCTTTACCCCAAGTCAGTGCATTCCTGCTCCTGGCTGCTCCCCTCACGTGCCCTGGATGCTGCCTTTGACTTGAGGGAGATAATGTGACTTGTCCTCTGTGGCCTCACTATCTAGCTTAGAATACACACTATGTTCAAGATGGAAAGGAATTTTGAAGACTCATGGTTTAAAGTGATATGATGAAACATTCTACAGGAAATGAAGGGTGAACTGAATGTTTCTGAGCTTGCAAAACAGAATAAAGTTCAAAAAATGAGTTTCTTTTGTGTTTGAATCTATTATTTATTTTTCCTGAGTATGATATAAATCAGAGGACGGGAGCCTCTCTAAAATACAAGATTAAAAAAAGATCTGCAGATCTGATGAAATTTACAATACTACAACTCTTTAAACATAAATATATATGTATTTGAGACACAGTCTCACTCTGTCACCCAGGCTGGAATGCAGTGGCACACATATGACTGACTACAGCCTCTACCTTTCAGGCTCAGGCGATCCTCCCACCTCAGCCTCTCAAGTAGTGAACTATAGGCATGTGCCACCACGTCCAGCTAATTTTTGTATTTTTTTTTTAGAGACAAGATCTCACTATGTTGCCCAGGCTGGTCTCAAACTCCTGGGCTTAAGCAATCCACCCACCTTGGCCTCCCAAAATGCTGGGATTACAGGCATGAGCCACCACACACAGCAAAATATTTTAAACATCTCGTAGAAAAGAGTTATCTTACCTAACTTTCTTAAAATCACAGATAAATATGAAATGTAAAGGAGTATTTAATACACATGTTGAAGGAATGACCTAAAATTGTTTTAAGTGTTTTTTATAATTTTTAGTATCTATTTTTCCATATATATATAACACACACATACATACATATATACACACATATACACACAAACACATATATATGTATCTATAAATTAACACCTCCACATTACTAATCTTCCATCTACTTTTTTTTATATGACCAAATAAAGAACACCAGCACCTGCCTAAAAAGTAACTTCAGAATCTCCCCATAAACACAGACAGCCATGACCATCTAAGCCAAAGGCACATACATAGTTCCATCCCAAAGCCTGGCCGCCATTGATTCAGTCTGACTGCTGCCTCACTTTGTTTTGGCTTACATACAGAATATAGTCAGAGTATTCAAAGGGTGCTATGGCATAGTAGCACTGTGTACTGATAAGGTCCTGTCAGTATCAAGAGACCACAGTAACCTCAAACGAGTAGTGCCACGAAACCCAGATCCCCAACATTGCTTATGGTCTTGCAACAATTCCCAGTGCTGAGTTTCCAGAGGAACAGTGTGGTAGGAGAGCTGGCCACAAGGACCTCTGCTCCTCATTGGAGTATGCTGTCAGGGCGAGGCCAACACAAGTTTAGCAAAATCAGGCGTGAAACCACTAACCATGGAAGGAAAACGCATCCAGCCCAGCCACTGTGAAAGAGAATTTACAACTCCACAGAGAACACTTGACTGAGAAATCAAAATATCCGAGGAAAGAAGACAGATGTGCCCACCTCTAAAGAGAACGTTCCATGCAATTTCACATAAATGTAAGGCAATTGAAACTTTTTGTTGAGTTTATAGTAATTATACAGCATCAGGATTCTACTGAGTGATTTATACTTCATTTCAAATCAGGTGATGTTCCAGCACCTTCATTTTTTAAATCAAGAAAAATAACATCAATGTGAATCACATAGATTCTTTGGATTTTCAAATACATGCTTGCTTTTTCACTTGACATTAGACTTTTCTTCAGAAATTGGAATTTGGAATCACTGAAGAGCAAAGAGCGATAACATATTTTCCCCAACCCCTCTGACCTCAACGTTACATCTCCCCCATTCCGCATCCAGTGGTTTCTTAGTTGGGGCAACCTTAGTCTAATTATTTCAGCTTTGTGGCCACTAGGGATAAGAAAAATGACATGAATTAAAAGGGCATGAAATGAGTTTTGGAAGAATCTATAAACGAGTCTAATGTCCTAAAGATTAAACAAGAGAGAGGAAAAAAAACTCCAACATGACATGCAGTCTTTTAAAAGACATATTTTTGTTTCCATTTTTGGAGGGTCTTTTTATCTTTAAATTCCAAGCTTCCGTCTTCAAAATGCAGGACACTTACACGCTCTCTGCTTGCCTCTTATTTTGCAAAATTTGTTAAGATTCTTTCTTAAACCCCAAAATAAGAAAAGTTACTTTTATGTTGAATTTTTTTGTACATTCTGGTATCTATTGAGAAACAAAGCCATGATAAAAAGGAAAAAACAGGAACCCCACATCTGACAACAATAAAAAAAAATCTGAGCTTCGAACATCACTCAATTGGCTGACACATTTCTTTTTCCTATGGGCCAACAGCTGCATGACTCACTGATGTATGTTTTCCCTGCCTTAGCTCTGAGTGGGTTGATGTAAATAGGAAGTGATGAGGAAAATCAAATTGGAGCAAACACATTTTTTCAAGACTGTAGCAGGAAGAGATAGGAAGCCCAGGAAGACACTTGATAGGTATTCAACTCTGTAGAAAGGAGGAAGTAGCATGTTGAAGCACTCGGCTAGCTATTTTCAGTTGCTGAACGGAAACGGGATACAACAGAGAAAGGACGCAGATAGGATGCATTTTGTTGCATAGCAACACAGAGGCTAGAAGCTACTGCACATAACTGAGGCCATCTGTCTGCATGAGAGACTGAGGAGAAACGGTTTAAAACAAAGAGGAAGAACGATGTTATAAAATATGTTTGCAAAGAATAGATGAGGTTCCCTATTCCATCTAAAAAGCAAATTTTGTCGTTATATAAAAATACCTTAATATTTAAATGTGATTTCAAGGAGCTCGGGTTTTTGTTTGTTTGTTTTTATTGAGGAGTCTCACTCTGTCGCCCAGTCTGGAATGCAGTGGCGCCGTATCGGCTCATTGCAACCTCCGCCTCCTGAGTTCAAGTGATTCTCCTGCCTCAGCCTCCCGAGTAGCTGGGATTACAGGTGCATGTGCCACCATTCTGGCGAATTTTTTTTTTTTTTTTTTTTTTGTATTTTTAGTAGAGCCAGGGTTTCGCCATGTTGGCAAGGCTGATCTTGAACTCCTGACCTCAGCTGATCACTTCCTCACCCTCCCAAAGCATGGGGATTACAGGCATGAGCCACTGCATCTGGCCAAGGAGTTGGTTTTTTAATTTTTTGTTATTGGTTTTTGGAGTTTTTTTTGAGATGGAGTCTCACTCTGTTGCCTGGGCTGGAGTGAAGTAGCACAATCTCAGCTCACTACAACTTCCACCTCCCGGGTTCAAGCAATTCTCTTGCCTCAGTCTCCTGAATAGCTGAGACTACAAGCACTCACCACCATGCCCAGCTAATTTTTGTATTTTTAGTAGAGATGGTGTTTCACCATATTAGCCAGGCTGGTCTTGAACTCCTGACCTTGTGATTCACCTGCCTCAGCCTCCCAAAGTGCTGGGATTACAGGCATGAGCCACCTGGCCAGGGGTTGGTTTTAATACATGCAACATGATGCCTTTGAACTACATTCCCTGCTTTGGATCAGCCACTTGCCTGGAAATTTCCAGAAAGTTTGCAGGTGGTTAGGTTGGTGAGGTGGGTCGTGTTTGTGAACTCTGAAAGACCCAATTCAGCCCTAAAAGTCAATGCTCAATAAAAATTAGTGGTCAGCAAAAACACAAATCAATGGGGTGGGGGTGAGAGGTGGGGAGGGAAGTGAGAACGTTCAGCCCACCAAAGATAACCCCCACTTCTGTCCTGTGAGTTCCCCAACAAAACCTCCTGGGAAGTCACTTCTATCACAGACCCCCGACCGAATGGAAAGACAGGGAGCCACACAAGAGTATTTCTAGCCAGGCGCAGTGGCTCAGGCTGTAATCCCCACCTTGGGAGGCCAACGTGGGCAGATCACCTGAGGTCAGGAGTTCTAGACCAGCCTTGCCAACACGGTGAAACCCTGTCTCTACTAAAAATACAAACATTGGCGAGGTGTGATGGCACATGCCTGTAGTCCCAGCTACGTGGGAGGCTGAGGCAGCAGAGTCACTCGAACCCAGAGGATGGAGGTTGCAGTGAGCTGAGATGGCGCCAATGTACTCTAGCCTGGGCAACAGTAACTCTCTATCTCAAAAAAAAAAAAAAGAGTATTTCCTTCTTAGGAAGCCCCTAGTACAAGTGGGGAAATGTGAGAAGTGGCTAGGTTTACCCATTAGGAACAGGAAATTCTCTGCAGAAATAATGTCCGACTTCCTGCTGCCAAAGGCTGTGAGGCCTGCAGCTCACTTTGCTTCCACAGAAATGTGATGGCCTGTTTCCTTCCCTCTACTCCTGACGTTCCCCAAACCTGCCCTTTACCATATGCTATCGGCAACCCTTTTCCTCCTCCCTGGTTGACAGATGCATCCTTGCTTCTCTCCTACAGTGGGGCACACCTGAGGGGACAGAGGATCCATGCAGTCACCCACCAGTGGCACCACAAGTCACCTTTTCAGGGGAAATCATGGTCTCTCCCAAAAAAAGCATGCATGTACTCCATAGGAAACTCCGCTTCGGCATTGCACAAAGCAGAACGCCGCCCCGCAGTATTCCAGTCGGAGGAGGTCTTTATACAATATCCACGGGGAAGAAAGGAGATGGCCAGAGGTAACAATAACATGAGCCAGCACTGCCCTGGGAACGGATGAGACGTAGGAGTGAATGTTCGCCTATCCCCACTGTTATCCTTCTGGGGGTGATGTTTTTATGCGCAGGATCTTTGAGTATTAAGTTCTTGCATAATAAGGTTACAGATACACAGCGCATTGAAGAACATGGACTTCAGAGTCAAAACACTGGGCTCCATGTTACACTCCCCTCCTCGCCAGCCTGACAGCCTTTTGGCTTTCTCATCTGTAAAATGAGCATAATTACACCAAAAACATCATAGGGTGGGGGGGATTCAGAAAGACCATTCATACAAAGCATGTGCATGTGAGCATATGCATACATAGCAAACCCTCGTGAAATATCACCAATGAGCATTCGGGCAAGCCAGTTTTGTCAGATAAAGTTAAGAATTTATCCCTAAGTTAAGATCTTGGCCAGGCATGGTGGCTTACATCTGTAATCCCAGCATTTTGGGAGGCCAGGGTGGGTTGATGACTTGAGCTCAGGAGTTTAGGACAAGACTGGGCAACACAGCAACACCCTGTTTCTACAAAAAATAGCCGGATGTGGTGACTCACACCTGTAGTCCCAGACACTCAGGAGACCGAGGGGGAAGGATCATTTTAGCTCAGGAGGCAGAGGCTGCAGTGAGCTGAGCTCCCGCCATTGCATTCCAGCCTGAGTGCTAGAGTGGGACCCTACCTCAAAAAAAAAAGATCTTAATTCATATACAATAACTAAGACTGAAATCATGCAGAATATTTGAAAATCACTGCAAAAAAAGAAACGTGAAAAATAATTTTCCACATTGAAATATTAAGAAATCACGATTACATGGTTTGTGCTATTTTTCCAAATGTGCTATTTGTTAAATGTATATATTAATTAGTAACTGTATACATACTGAAAATTAAGCTTCAATTTTTGCTATATTAATCAAAAGTTAATTTATTATAATCAGGCATTTCTTTTGATGCTCACCCAGAGGAATCTGGATCAAGATTTCTTATAGCATATTAAGTTTTAAGTGATGGAATAATTTTTGAGTTTTAGTCCTAAATTTCCTAAATCTTAAATATATCAGCAATTTCTCAACTCATGTGTATAGCCTCTTATTTTTGCTTAACATAGTTTACATTTATATGTTATAAAGCTCTCATGAAATGAGAAAGGCAACTGGAATACATTTACTTCAGGAGTAGCCACAGCAGAATGGCCAGGTCCCTATGCCTACACTGTACTAGGAAAGCGGGGCACACTGTGGCTTAATGTTACTCCTGCACTTTTATCTCCTGCAGAGCAGGATAATGCAAAAAGCCAGGTTCTGGGAGTCCAGAGACCAAGTTCAAACACCAGCACCATCACCTCTAGTTGAGATACACTGGTCCTCTCCTTAACCTCTCAGGACCTCAGTTTCCTAATTTTTTATGGTAGGAAGAATACAACTTGATACTACAGAATTTTTAAAATAAAATTAAATGGGGATATGAAAGTACCTAACACAAAGGAGGCATTCAACAAATGTTAATTTATTTTCATCCTCCAATTCATAAAGAACATTCCCTGTCTATATTGCTTTATCAGATACTTAAATGCAGGCACTATGTGTTCTCGATCCTCAAAAGACAGAAATGAAGTAACAATGAATGAGTGAACTGTCTTAACTGTCTCTCTCCTGTAGAGAACTGGCCTTGGTAAATCCCACATGACCCTATAATATGTAGGCAAAGGACCCTACAGGAACCACTCCATGTATCTTAGGCCCTCAGGTGTAAAAAAGAGATGGACATTAGTTTTCACACATTGCTTCAGTTTGTGCTTATTTTAATATGTCTTTTTACTCATAAGATGATTTGAAAAGTTAGACTCTCTTTTATGCTTAGGTAATATTAGTTCATAACAAGCTATCTGCCATATGTGATAGTTCTGGTTACATAATTTGCAGATCAATTTATGTCAACATAAACCTGTCCCCTACAGGGAAATCTCAGAGATTCATACCTGGAATTTGCTAAAAATCCTCACCTTTACTGTGTACCTTATTTCCCACTCCAAGTTATATAGTAATCAAGAAAAGGTGAACTCTGACAATCATACTGGCCAGGAATAAAGCCATGATTAGATTTACTAATTAAGAGAGGATAGCTGCATTAAAAGATGTTCGTCCTGCCTTGTTAAAAGAAAGCTACTGGAGAGGCTCAGTGGCTCACACTTGTAATTCCAGCATTTTGGGAGACCGAGGCAGGTGGATCACCTGAGCTCAGGAGTTCAAGACCAGCCTGGGGCCAACATGGTAAAACTCGTCTCTAGTAAAAATACAAAAATTAGCTGGGCGTGGTGGCACACACCTGTAATCCCAGCTACTGGGGAGGCTGAGGCAGGAGATTTGCTTGAACCTGGGAGTGAGCTGAGATCACACCACTGCACTCCAGCCTGGGTGATGAGCGAAACTCCGTCTCAAAAAAAAAGGAAAGCAAGCTATTGCTCTGAATAACTCTCAGTAAAGACCATATCAAACCTAACTGCTGTCACATAAAGAACTTTCAGAACTGAAAGGGTTTCTTTTTCTATAACAGGATTTTCATTACATGAATAACCCCGTATTTCAGAGATTTAATATAACATTGAAAGAAACAGGCTTAGTCCACTCAGCCAGTCATATTTTTAAAGTACAGATTTGATGTCAGATCCAGCAACATATTCCGTAAGATTTTCTTTCTGAAAAGTTAGAACCGGGCACAGTGGCTCACACCTGTAATCCCAGCACTTTGGAAGGCTGAGGTAGGTAGATCACCTGAGGTCAGGAGTTCAAGACCAGCCTGGCCAACATGGTGAAACCCCGTCTCTACCAAAGATACAAAAATTAGCTGGGCAAGGTGCTGCATGCATGCCTGTAATCCCACCTACCCAGGGGGTTGAGGCAGGAGAATCTCTGGAACCCAGGAGGCGGGGGTTGCAGTGAGGCGAGATTGTACCACTGCACGCCAGCCTGAAGCAAGACTCTGTCTCAAAACAAAAAAAAAAAAAAGAAAAGAAGAAAGTTTATAATCTGTAACACCCAAAATATCTCCATTTTAAAATACGATTCCTACAAATTAGTAGAAAAACCCTAATTCTAGTTGGCTAATAATGAAAATTGTGCTTAATTATAAATGCAAGACAGGCATATCTCTAAGAGAGAAAAAGAGTGTATAGAGAAGGAGGAGGAATTAAGTGGAGAGGAGGAGGGAAAGGAAGTCTAAGAGAAGAGGAGTGGGTGAAAAAGGAGGAAAAAAAGAAGCGGTTGTGGACATCACAGGCGTAGGTCCGGGCATGGACCTCCGAGCCAGCCAGATGAACATGAGTTTATGTCCTGTCTCTGACTCCTGCAAGCTGCGTGGCCTGTTACAAGTTATTGTAAATTCCATGCCCCTGAGTTTCCTCTTTTGCAAGGGAACAATTGTTTCTACTTAGTAAGCCTGTCTCAGTGCCTGGAGAAGATGCTCAATAAACAAACGGCAGCTACCGGTGCCCATTTATATTGCATTTACATATATGCATTTGCGTATACTTACCTCATGTGCCCATTAGATTATTCCTCCTCTTGAATACACAGACGATCCATCTCATTCTTCTTCCCCAAAGAACCAAAGACAATCTTCTGTGCACAATGGACCATGCAAAAGAATTTCGTGCCTCGTTCACAAGTTTTTAAAAAATACTTACATAGTAAAAGTCGGTGTTTATTTTATTTTACTTATTTATTTTGTGACAGAATCTCACTGGGTCACCCAGGCTGGAGTACAGTGGCCTGACCTTGGCCCACCGCAACCTCTGCCTCCCAGGTTCAAGCGATTCTCCTGCCTCAGCCTCCAGAGTAGCGGGGATTACAGGCAGGCACCACCACGCCCAGCTAATTTTTGTATTTTTAGTAGAGACGGGGTTTCTCCACGTTGTCGAGGCTGGTGTTGAACTCCTGACCTCAGGTGACCCGCCCACCTCAACCTCCCGAAGTGTGAGCCCCCCGCCCCCGCCGGTGTTTGATTAGAAGTTTATAATCTCGTACATTACATGATTTTCTCACTGGTAGGAGATCGTGACTGCAAATTGTCCAAGTTCTTGGCATTTTGAACAAAAAATTGGACAATACGCCCAGCAAAGCAAAGAAAGAATGAGGCTATGAAAGAAAAAGCAGGGACTCACAGAAAACGAAAGTACACTCCACCGTGTGGCCGCGGGCAGAGCACCAGCTCAAGGGCCCGGATACAGAATCCTTTGGGGGCCAAATACCCACTACTCGTTTCCCATTGGCCACTTCATGCTCTTCCCCTCGTGTAAATGAAGTGGTAGCCTGTAATCAGTCTGACTGATTGCAGAGAGCAGCCAACCAGAGGCTGCTGTGAAGTTACCAAGGCCACACTCCTGTGCAAATATCTGATTGGTTGCAAAACCAATCAGAGGCTAGGGTGAAGTTATCAACTTATACTTCTTTTTTTTTTTATTATTTATCTTTTTATTTTTTTTATTTTTTTGAAAGAAAGAAAAAGAGAGAAAAGGAGAAAGAAAGAAAGAGCAAAAGAAAGAAAAAAAAAGAATGAAAGAGAAAGAGGAAGAGAAAGAGGGAGAGAGAACAGGATTCTTGTTTTATTGCCCAGGCTAGAATGCAGTCTAAAAATGGATATTACAAACCTCTTTTATGCCAATAATTGTGTTTAACAATGGAGACAGGAAGGAATAGGGGATGAAGATAACAAATAAGCAGCCAACCAATATTTTATTTAAACCTGTGGAATGCTGTGCAATTGCTGAGGAGTGATTAACTTCCAATTATGTGATCACTTTTAAAATAGTTATAATGTGATACTGAGAAAAAATGTATGTTTTGTGAATTTAGGGAGGAGAGTTCTGTAAATATTTGTTAAGTCTAGTTGTTCCAGTTCTGAGTTCAAGTCCTGGATATCCTTGTTGATTTTCTATCTCGTTGATCTGTCTAATATTGACAGTGTAGTATTAAAGTCTCCCACTATTATTGTGTGGGAGTCTAAGTCTCTTTGTAAGTCATTAAGAACTTGCCCTATGTATCTGGGTGCTCCTGTAATGGGTGCATATATATTTAGGATCGTTAGCTCTTCTTGTTGCATCGATCCTTTCACCACCATGTAATGTCCCTCTTTGTTTCTTGTGTTCTTTGTTGTTTTAAAGTCTGTTT
>PVKP010037035.1:0-21970 GCA_004027715.1 Plecturocebus donacophilus | reverse complement strand
GTTCTCAGCCTTTCTGCACTGGTTTCTTCCCATTTTTGTGGATTTATCCACCTGTCGTCTTTGTAATTGCCGACTTTCAGATTGGGTCTCTGAGTGGACGTCCGGCTTGTTGGTGATGAAGTTTTTTCTGTTTCTTAGTTTTCCTTCGGGGGGCGCTCCTTCCCCACAGAGCTGGGCCTTCCCGGGTTCAGCTGTGCTTGCGCTGGGTCCTCAGCGCTTCCAATTGCTGTTCTCCTTGTGGGGATTGGACCGGCCGAGCCCGACTAAAAGGGCATCCAGTCCCGTACAATCTGCACCGAGAAGCGCCGCGCCGGCCAAAAGAGTCGCGCTGGCGACCCGGGTGGCTCCTTCGCCGGGAATCTCCCAGTCTGTGAGCATCAAAAATTCGTCTGCAATTGCGGCATCCACTCGCTCTCTGCGCTTTCACTGGGAGCTACAATCCTGAGCTGTGGCTACGTGGCCATCTTGGATCTCTCTCCGGACATACTTCTTATTGGGAAAAATAAAGTTTTATTCTACTGAAATTGTTTCTATTGAGGTCAGTTTTTTCCACATAACGTTTTTTTGAGGCTCAATAATTAGCATTTTTCTCATCTTGTTTAATTATTACTTTTACTATTGTGAGTTTCCTTCTTGGCCATTTTTAGCAAGTACAGTTCGCTAGGTAAAATTGGCAAATGAAAATTTTGTAAAGAAAACTCTATTTTTTTTTTAGATGTGGTCTCACTTTATCACCCAGGCTAGAGTGCAGTGGTATGATCTCTGCTTACTACAGCCTCTATCTCCTGGGGTCAAGTGATTCTCCTGCCTCAGCCTCCCAAATAGCTGGTACTGCAGATGTGTGCTACCACATCTGGCTAATTTTTGTATTTTTAGTAGAGATAGGGTTGCATCATGTTCCCCAGGCTGGTCTCGCACTCCTGGGCTCAAGTGACCCACCTGCCTCGGCCTCCCAATGTGCTGGGATTAAAAATTCTATTCTTTTATATGAAAGTTTTTAGATCAGATTTTCTGTATTCAGTATTACCTAAGAGGTGAGATTCTTTTTGTCTTTTTTTGGTCAATAACACATTTTACTGTTTGAAGCTTTTGCCATTGTTAGTTTTACTTTGAACAGATTCTTTCTGCAAGTAAGATTTGTTAAGAATTGAATGAATTAGTGATTTTATATTCCTTGGCACAGAGAACAAAGCAACTGAGAAGAGCAGAAATGTGAGATTTAAATGCACCAAGGAATGAAAATATCTTTGGGGTCAAAAAGTTGGGGTCAAAAAGTTAGTGTCAAAGTACTTTCCTTTGTGCCTGGCACAAGCCAAGTAAGTGCTTGGTAATTACTAATTATTAACATTATTACTTGAAGGTATAAATCCTTTTATTCACTCATGCTACTCTATGTAGCCATGCTTGTCTATTCAGTGCTTGTGCTTTGGTTTAGGGAGACAACAATTTTAGTGGAGCCAGGGCCAAGGCAGAGTAACCTAAGTGAAGCAGGTCAAGTGAAAGATCTAAAAGGGAGTGCTAGGGAGTGTGTCACACTGACGGCGCCATGCTCAGGCTAAAGGGAGCATTTGCCCTGGCTAATTGTTGTCATGAAGGAATGGAGATTATGTGTTTCCATATCTTTAGATTTTATAACATGCTGAACATATCCACGTTTTTAGGTAAAATCTGATATTCATGTGTTGGTGGGTAATTTGAATTGTATAAAACACCATGTGGGCCAGTATTACGTAGTTTGAACAAACCATGTCTGCAGGCTGCATTCTCGTTTTGGACTCCCGGGGCAACTCAGCCCATGGCTCTCCTCATGTTCCTGTTGCTGGGAGCTGTGATCTATTAGGCGGACATCATACTGTCTGAAAAATACCTCCTGCCAAGGAAATTCGATTGTGGGAGTTCTTGGGATAGCCCCAGGATCGGATAAGTCAGGGGTGCACTAGGTCCAGATCTGAAGGATGGAGGCCGGATGGAGGCCCGGGGACTGCGTCTGGGAAGGATTTGCCTCGATGCTTTCGAGATTGTCTCCCATTCCTATCAGCACAATCCCTTGAAAGGGCAATGTGGGATGTTGGCTGTCCAGCAGGTGGCAGCATTAGAACAGAGATGGGCCAAGTTAGGCCCATTATAGTCACAACTCTTTCCTTATTTGCATACGAATAAGGAAAGAATAGATTACTGTGGATCAGCTTTAGAGGGAAGAAAATTATTTGCCATACATTTTTAATTAAAAAAATACTTAAGCCCCTACTCTGTGCCAGCTACTGCGCTGTGCACTTTCTGAGCCATCATCTTACTGAATCCTCACAACCTGTGATGTAGGCAACCCTTTCCCCCATCATGAAGATGAGGAAATGGAGTTTCAGAAGCTGAAGGAATCTACCTGATGCAGTACAGTTTCTGAGAAACAGAGCTGAATCGGCAAGTACTTTTATGGTCTTTCCATGGAATCGCACCTGATGCTATAAGCCTTGTGGTTGTGTGGTTTTGTGGCTGTCTCAGTTCTGTTAATATTTACCTGAGTAATGATCCTGAGAAACTTGGTCTTTGTTCTGGGACAGAGAAAGCAGAAAGTAGTATGTCTGTCACATGGGAGGAGACATTTGCTCCAGACACTCAACAAGGTGGCTGTGCCCCAGAGCTGGTAATTGAGAGAAGATGGATCCTATGATGGAGGAATGCCATGTGTGCAGTCTGGAGAGTGGATGTGGACATTTGATGTGTTCCTCCTTTTCTAGATAACAATTCCTGAGACAAGGACAGATTGCTGTTTCTTTTATTTCTTACTGTTCAAAGCATCAGCATAGAAAATGAGTTATCTAAGAAGCAGAATGTTTCTTGTGATAAATGTGAGGGGCCAACCATCATTCCAGCCATTCCGTAATTAAGGCTGCAGGATGCTTGCATAACAGACCTACCCCTTGGCTATTTTATATGGTGTCAGATTGTGTTTGATTAAAATGATTAATTCTCATGATTATGTATAAATGGTTTAAATCTGTGAAACAATTTGCCAAATAAATTAGATCCTCCCAGCGAAGTTGAAAATTTCTTCCAGCAGAGGCAGTGTTGGGTAGAGAGCAGATTCAGAGCATCCCTGCTTCCTATGTGACTTCCTGCAAGTAACCCGTCTCCTAGGGACTCTGTTTCCTCACTGTAAAGTAGGGGCAGGAAAGGATGACATCAAAGGTTCCTGTCTGCTCTGAGAGTCTCTGATTTTCTGGAGTCTCAGTGGATCTGCGTGTAAACAGAAGAGCTCCAGAGGTGGGCGCCTACTCAGGAATGATCCTCTCACCGGCTAGCTGGAACCAATGGAAAGGACATTGTTAAATGACATTTAGAGAACATGGGCTTGGTCAGACAGTTCTGATCCAAATCCTGGCTCTGCTGGTTGCTGGCTGCATAATAATCTTCGAAAGTCACTTAAACCCTCAGAACCTCCACTTTCTTAGGAGATAACCTGAAGATCTGCTGTGGGTGCTAAAAAAAGTCATAGTGATACCTTTGACATGTGTTAGCTGCCCAATAAATGGTAACGATTCTCATTAATCATTGTTGTGTGTTGAATTGCATCACCTGACAGTTCCCATGTTGAAGTCCTCACCCCCAGTACCCTACTTAGAGAGTGACTTTATTTGGAGATAGGATCTTTTCAGAGGTAATCAAGTTAAAATGAGGTCATTCTGGTGGGGTCTAATCTAATAGTACTAGTGTTTTTATGCAAAGGGGAAATTTGGACACACACACGCATGAAGGGAAGACAATGTGGAGAGATATAGGGAGAAGGTACCGTCCATGCCGAGGACACAGGCCTGGAACAGATCCTTCCCCACAGCCCTAAGAAGGAATTCACCTACTGACACCCTAATTTTAGACTTTCAGCCACCAAACTGTGAGACAATGAATTTCTGTTGTTTAAATCAGTGGTCCCCAACCTTTTTGGCACCAGGGACTGATTTTGTGGAAAATAATTTTTTCACTGGGGTTAGAGAGGTGCAGGGGAATGGTTTCAAGATGATTCAAGCACTTTACATTTAATATGCACTTTCTTTCTGTTACTATTGCATTGTAACATATAGTGAAATAATTATACAACTCACCATAATGTAGAATCAGTGGGAGCCCTGAGCTTGTTTTTCTGCAACTAGATGGTCCCGTGTGAGGGCGATGGGAGACAGGGATAGATCGTCAGGCACTAGATTCTTGTAAGAAGCAGGCAACCTAGGGTGCTACTGGTCCGTGACCTGGGGGTTGGGAACCCCTGGTTTAAACCACTCAATTTTTGTACTTCATTACAGCAGCCCTAGAAAATGAATATGGTTATTTTCAATGAAGTTGCCATGCTGTTGCTATCTTCCCCTGTTCCGGATATGCCTTGTAACTCCTGCAGAAGAGAACGCTGTGGTCATGGCTCTATGTTCACTGCCTCAATTTCTTTAGAGTGGTCAGCAGGCCTTTGGGAAGACATAATAGTAGGATTTACTGATATTTCCAGTACTTTATACACATTTCATTAGATAAATCCTCACAACAACTCTCTAAGATACTATTATATTCCCACTTTATACCTGAGAACATTGAGGTACAGATTGTTTAGTAGCTTATCACACATCTATGAAGTGGTACAGCCAGGAGGTGAATGGGGACAGATGCTTTGACCTCACAGTCCTTACCCTTGATTCTCACAGTGGGCTCTTAGTAGATCCCATGCAGAGAAGCTTAGAGATGACTGGGGTTGAAGGAACAGTAAGTCTGAATGGCCACCCCTCATCAGTAGGACTCTTGGCAGCAGGATGAAGCTGAAATCTCCATGCCTGAGCAGTGGCCTCTGAGGATCTCCCACATTGCATCACTGGAACATGCTGGATGCAATGCGCACCCTCCCCATCTGTAGATGACTGAGCCCGCCAAGGTGTCCCACTGGTCACAGATCAGAACTATTGCTCTCATTTTAGGTTCTGTTCCCTTTGTCTTTCAGGCTTTCCCAAAAAGCTGCCACTGATGGGTTTCTTCCCAAGGAACTGATGTAGAGAACCACTATGGAGGTGCAGAATGCCATAACAATTTAGAGTGTAGGCCCTGATGCCAGATGTCTGGGTTTAGATTCTGGCTCTGTTCCTTCCAGTCTGTGTGAACTCAGGTGACTCATTTGACCTCAGATAATCACCTATAAAATAGCGATAGTGATGGTACTTATAGGGTTGTTCTGGTGAGGATTTAAATGAACACATGTATGCCTCTTGGACCAAACTTGGAGAGTACTTAATACATGTTGGCTTTTATTATACAATCAGTGGGATCGGATAGAATGCCATAGCAGTAACTGCCTAGAAGTGCATTTATTCTGGAAAGAGGACTATATCTGGTTTATAGTAACGAATTCATAAACTTTCAATAACTTGTCATCCATATTACAAAAGGACCACAGAAACCGATATGTATGTAAGTTATTTTAGGACATTTATAGTTTAGTAGAAAATGTGCATGGTGTATAGTGGTATATAATAAAGATTTACTGAATGAATGAATGAAATGTGAGATGAGGCCAGCCATGGGGCATCCTGGTTCCTGGTACTGCAGGAGGTGGGGAGCACAGGCTGGCAAAGAGATGCCTGGGCAGCTATGATAAAAGCAGGAGTGCTCAGTTGTCCACATCCCCAATTCTGGAGGATGAGGTAGTTCTGACCCAGTCCAGGACAGAAGGTAGAGGAGTGAAAAAGCAGCGTGAATCTTGAGAATCTCACCATCACCGTCAGTGAGGGTACTGGGGCTAAGGCTGGTGCTGAGCTGCAGGGATCAAAGAGAAGAGGTCAGAGTCCTGGTTAGTTGGGCTCCAGTCTTAGTGGGGAACTAAAGAGAAAGCCAGGGACCTAGAGCCTGTCAGATAGAGAGACTGTCCTATGGAACTTAGGGATGGCCATTGGCTCTGCGCTCATTTATGGATCCCTGCATCACTCAAGGGGTCTCTCGAGACAGTCATGGGGCAGCAGAGGCACTACAAACTCTGATTCCATGTGATCCAAGCCTGATCCCATGTGGGTGGAACATGATCCCATGTGACAGAGGCCTGATCCCATGTGACGGAGGTCTGATTCCATGTGAGTGAAGGCTGATCATCATGTGAGTGAAGGTTGATCCCATGTGAATGAAGCCGGATTACCATGTGAGTGAAGCCTGATTCCTTGCGAGCCAAGCCTGATCCCATGTGAGTGAAACCTGATCCCATGTGAGTGAAGCCTGATCCCACATGAGTGAAGCCTGATCCCACGTGAGTGAAGCCTGGTTCCATATGAATGAGGCCTGATCACCATGTAAGCTGAGCCTGCCTCCTGTGGACTGAGGGTAGATCCTCACATCTGGCAGTTGGGAGAGGTTGGGGACACCTGGGCTGAGAGAGCATGCCAAGGACTGGTCTCCAGCTTACATGTTGCAAGACAGAGGGACCATACCCACGCCCAGTGAGAACAGGCTGTTCCATTCTGCATAGACAGAAAGGACCTGCAACTTGCATTGACAACCTTCTGCCTCCTGCATCTCTTAAAGTGGAGTCAATTGATGGCTTTCCAGAAGGAAGGGAAAGCTTTCTACGGTGCTCATCATGAAGAAGTGTAAATTGTTACAACCTTTTCAGAGGGTGAAAGGTTTTGCAGTATTGTCAAAACATTAAAGATGGTAATTGCAGTGTTGTTTGTGGCAGTGAAAAAGTGGAAGTGATCTAAATGCCATCAACAGAGGACTGGTTAAAAAACTGGAATTACCTCTGTATTAGGAATGATATGCATTAGTTAAAGATGAGGAAGTAAATACATGTGTATGGACATGGAAAGGTGACCACATTATCACATTATATTAAATGAAAAAAGCAGGTCTCAGAAGAATGCATCAGTATCATCTCATATGCATTAAAAAAGGAGTTAAATACATGTAATACAAATGTCTGAGTAATGCATGGAACACACCCTAAAGGACACAAACCAAATAAACACTAACTAATTCTAGAAAGAGATTGATGGGAGATGGGAGGGAGAGGAAAGGAAACAGGGAATTTCACTTTCTATGTAATAGATTCCTATACTATTTGCTTGTCGTGTTGTGTTTATAATAAGCATTTACTGCACCTTGCTTTTAAGAGATGTAATAAAGAATCTCAAAATAAAACAAAACTTTGTTATGTTAGTATTTGGGTTTTATGTTTTCTTGGTTGGCTTCAGTTTTAGAGCAAGTTATTTGTTTTGATAGAATGATATGGTGCGGCTTTTTAAAGATACCAAGGGCCTGTGGAGAGGCTGGCAGTGAGGTTGAAATTTATCAGGAGGCTAGAGGGGTGGTCCCACTTCTCCCTAGCAGGGAAGTTTGGGCAGGAGAGAACTTACCAGGTGTGTCACTCACTAGGGTGTGAAGTCCATTCATTGGGCACCTTGCAGGAATCCAATGGGCACTCATTAGACACTAGGTATTATACTCAGCACAGTGTCAGACCTCATACTGGCATAGCTTAGAGCACTTTGTGGGGAATTGAGCTGAGCATGGCATAGAACTCTTGGCTAGATTGTATGTTTGGGATGGCTGAGGTCATCTCACTGGTCACTGCCCAGGCAGCAGTACCTTATAACTCACTGGGCTGAGAGTGGTCCCTGCATAGACCACTTGACTGGGTAATGCATTAGGGACTGAATGGCATCCTATGTGCACCACTGCACAGGACACCCTGTAGAACTCTTACTGGATCCTACACAGAATGTGACTTTCAGCAGCATAGTTGATACCATGCAAAACTCTGAACTGGTCTGCAGGAAGCGCCCTTTCTGGGCACTACCATTATCCCAATAACGGGTATGAGCAGGCAGCTGAAGAACCTAGTTCTTGTATCCCAGACCCACGCAGTGGATACCTTCCAGGAGCAGAGCCTATTCTATGGAGGAAACTGAGCTATAGGCCCAGCAGGGCAGCCACGTCCCAGGCACTGGGGAAGGGGAGGAAAGCAGTAGAGCCCGCTCACATCGCTGCCTCTTTCCTGCTGCCAGAAATGCTGCACAGGTTTGAAAAGGTTTGTTTGCAGAGTGAAACTCCGAGTAAACAGAAGCCACTGTCAGTGGTGTGTGTACATCTGAGAAGAGTGTATGGAGTGAAGGCAAACATTTCTTAAAGAACTTGGAAGGAAAGTGAAGCTCTGAGATAGGTCTGTGCCAGGCTCACTGCAGCTTGAATGGCAGACCCTTGCCTGGGGGTGCGCCTTGGCCTTGGGAAGTCCCCATCCACATGGGTTGCTTTAGTGCTCATTACATCTCACATAAGAGGCAGTAAAGACAATCAAATACCTCAAGTGGCTCCCGAGATCCTTCATGAGAGTTGCTGAACCCTCAATGCCAAGATCAAAGCCAGCCCACTGGAGATAAGATGCTGGGCAGCTGGTTGTATGCTCTCATTAGTGAAGAGATTATTCCACGTATTTCAGGTTTACAGAGATTCAGAGCTGCCCCTCAGCAACCAAGAAATAACTACATTTCATAGACCCCAGGAATCACTTCAGAGTGCCCAAACAGAATGCTGTGTCTTCTGAATTTAGGGGACCCACAGGAAAGGTGGTGTCACCCCTCCCAACACCAAAATGCAACCAGAGGCATTTTGGACCAGCTAGGGTAGTTCTTTCTGTGATTAAGGAAGGCAGATGTCTGTGCCTGGAAATTCTCTCACTCAAAACTAAGGAAAGTTACTCACACCTTTACCCAAATTCTTCATTTGAGCCAAGAAGAAAACGTTGGCTCATTGTGCTGCTCTGCTTGGCTCTGTCTCCTCATTGCTCCCCAGATATGCTGAGTGTCTTTCCATTTCCCTGATTTTGTCTCCTCAAACTCTCTTTCCTAATAGCTTTTAAAAATACAGGTAAAATGTACATAACATAAAGTTAACAGTCAACCATTGAAAGTGTACAATTCAGTGGCATTTAGTAATTCAGTAGTTGTGCAACCATCATCTCTGTCTAGTTCCAAGTAACTTTTATCACCCCCTAAAGGAAACTGAACCCATTAAACTGTCATTTGCCTTTCCCTGCTCCCCCAGTTCCCTGGTAAACACTGGTCTGCTTTCTGTCTCTATAGATTTACCTACTGTGGATATTTCATAGAAATAGTAGCATACCATACATGGCCTTTTGTGCCTGGCTTCTTTGACTTAGCATAAGGTTTTTGAGGTTCATCCACTTTGTCCTAGTAGCTTTTTATGAACACTCATGTGGTGTAGAAAGAAATTAGTCTTCAGAATCAAATAGACCTGGGTTTTCATTCTGGCTCAGCCATTTACTAGTTGTGTGTTCTGGGAAAGTTATTTACCCCTTCTGAGCTTCAGTCCTCATTCATGAAACAAGAAGAATAATCCCCACCTCATATATAGCTGTGAGGATTAACAGATAATATACATAAACCTTTTATATAGTTGTGAGGATTAACAGATAATATATGTAAACTCACCTGATGTTGTATCTGGCACATAGTAGGCACTCCCTAAATGTTGGAGGCATAAGAATGAAGTTGAATGTGAGAGCATGATGTTTATAGTATGCTAATTCCTTGTCTTTGCCCCTTATTTATGCATATTTTTCTGTGAGCACTTTACTGCCTGGTGGCAGCTCTTTTCTCTGAATTCCTTCACCCTCCCTTCCCTTTATCTAAATAATTTCCCTTGCACTGAACACTCACTGCCTTGTTCCTTTGTCAAGTATGTTTTTGTTTTCTTGTGTGTGCATACTATCTCCCCAAATAGACTGCATATTTTCTTGAGTTCAGGAGGTATTTTCTTCTTCCATGGCACATATGTTCCAGATTTTCCAGGGCGGTCCCATTTTTAAACAATCTTTCTCTCTCTTTTTTTTTTTTTTTGAGACAGAATCTTGATCTGTCACTCAGGCTGGAGTGCAGTGGTATGATCCTTGCTCACTGCAGCAACCTCCACCTCAGCGATTCTCCTGTCTCAGCCTCCTGAGTAGCTGGGAGGCACTTGCCACCATGCCTGGCTAATTTTTGTGTTTTTAGTAAAGATGAGATTTTGCCATGTTGGCCAGGCTGGTCTCAAACTCCTGACCTCAAGTGATTCACCCACCTTGGCCTCCCAAAGTGCTGAGATTACAGGCATGAGCCATCACACCCAGCCAATAATCTCTTTTGTAGTACCCCTACAGCACCACTAGGATGTCACAGAAAATCCAGTAGTTTGGCATCCAAACCACATCCCCCAGACTGTTTTGGCATACAGAAGTGGCACACGTTCCTTCTTTAGGCTAAGTTTGAATATAATCTCTTTTAATGTTTGGCGAAGGTGTTAGTTTCCCAGAAATGCCACCCCCCACATCCTCATAGAAAGGACATGGGTGGCAGTCAAGCCTCTGTCCCAATTATCAGATTGTAAAAGGTGCAAGATGGCGTGCTTAGAAAGGTGCTTCTTCAAAGGCACTTGCTGCAGAAACTAAAGTCCAAATTAAAATTGATTCACATTCTCATAGAAGCATCAGCTATTAGAGAGTAGGTTCTGAAATGGGATGTGTTACCAGAGAATGAGGTCAGTTATGGGCAGGGAAAATGTCTTTCAGTGTTTCAGCATAACTTAGACTCATAGCTGAATTTATATGTTGGGCTTTTACTACAAATAAAATGAATAATGCTCAAAGTGTCCATTTAATGTTGTTGACCTTGTCCTTTTTTCTATGTAGGAAGCTGGTACTTAGAGAAGGGATAAAAACAGAAACCAAGAGTCGGAAACATTTATGAAGACAACAGATTTTTAGAGCAGTTGCTCCCAACCATTTTTTGGGTCACAGAGCTCTTTGAAGACTTGATCAAAGTTATAGACCCTCTCCAACAGAAAGATGCTAAATATACACAGATGCACAAAATAATGTGTATAGTTTTGGGAGGATTTGCAGACCCCCTTGAAGCCCACCTCAGGTCACTATGTTAGGATTTCTTTCATAATAAGAGCCACCAGTCTGTCAGGTATCTTGTAAAGCACCAAAGGCACAAAGATGAATAAGACATGGTTCCTGCTTTCAAGGGACTTATATTTGGGTGAGGCAGACCAAACATTTACCCAGACAATGACATCTCGGCTAGTCAGTCACAGAAACTGACTAATCCTCTGTACTGTCTCTCCTTTTGCTTTCTACTGCCCTTACCCTGGTTTTGCCTCTCACTTTCCGGCTGGCAGCAATAGCTTCCAAGCTGCTGGCCTATTGCTTATTTATTCATTCCTCACATGAATGTGGTTCTCCTGAAGCTCATTCGCTGAGGAAGGATCGGGCTGGACCAGTCCTCTCTTTGGAAACCTGTCCAGGTGATTTTCTATCCCCTACAGCATAGAGAACCAACTCCTTACCACGGCACTCAAGGCCTCTGGTTGGGTATCATCAGACATTTTCAGCTTCATGTCCCATTCAGTCCTGCATGAATCTTACTCTGTCAATACCTGGCCCGTCATTATTCCCTAAATAGAACTTGCAGTTTCAAGCTCCCCTGACTGGCTTAGTCTGCTCTCTGACCCCAGAATGCCGTTTCCTTAATATTCATCTATTAAATCTTTCTTATCCTCAGGGTCCCAGATGGAACACCTCCTCTGTGGAACTGTTTCCAACTCACCAAGTCAGAAGTCATGCAGGCTTTTTTCAGCCTGTATTTTACATGTAGTCAGTTCTGCCTTATAAGAGTGTATTGTCCATGTCTGTCTGATTCCTCTGAGGCAGAGGTGGCACCAAACTTATCTTGGGGTTTAGAGTCTCTGCCAGAAGGATGGCCCACTTGAGACTGAATTCGTGCATTTTTCTCTCTTCAGTGAGAAGATTCTGCATCCAAGACTGGCATTCCTTAGAAAGATAGAAGTGGAATCCTTTGGTGAGTCTTCCTTAGAAAGGCACTAAAGATAGATTTTGTTAAAAGAGTAGGTGTAGTATGATTGATGCAAAAGGGGGATCCACAATCCCTCATGTGAGAGTTCAAAATAAAAGCTTTTCAGCTCTTGAAGACAGGCTTCAGGAGGGAAGAGGATGGTGACTCTGGGTCTGTGAGGTGGAAAATCCCAGAACTGTTCCCAGAACAGTTCATTCCTGAGCTGGGCTTCAAATAGAAAGTTACATTGTGTGAAGGCTCCAGCTGGGCTTTCAATTAGCAGCGGAAGATCTGCCTCCTGCTCTGAGCTCTAGGCTGGCAGCTTTGCCAGCATGGACAATACTTTATCATCTTAAGCCTCTGGGTTCACCCCACACCAGAGGACTGTGCTTTTCTCATGTGGCTTTCACTCCACATCCACACAGTGCTGGGCAATGGAAAAAGCTACAGCAAGGGTCCTGAGGGTTTGCTGTGCCCTTTAGGTTAGCTTTGGGTGAAGAGAACATGTCCTAATGTGATAGCTGTTCTTGGAGCTGAGGACAGGATGCAGTTTCTGTGGTTTGAAGGCAGCTCTCCAGTGGGAACTTCTGCTTAGCCATCAGTGCCTATCTCTGAAGTCAGAGCAGTGAGATAGAGTCAAGGTGGTCTGGACTTCACCGTGAATGCTAGGGCCTGCTGACCACATCACCAGGAGAATATTGTTATAGAATTTATGCTATTGTCAGAATGCAACCCGTGGCATTCTAATTGGATCCCAAACAAACAGGTTTGCAGAGGAACCTTCTGCAAATCTGTAATCTCCAGCATTCAAGCCTTTGTTCACAGCATGGGCACAATAAATGCTCACAGAATTAAAATCCAAGTGCTTCATAGCCAGCTCCGAATATTGACTCTGCTATGCAAACTTTTCTTCCTATTTGCCACCATACCAAACGCCACTGTTTTGGTCCTTCTCCAAGGTCTCTGTCTCTAAGCCCTTAATTAGAAAAAGGAAGCAGTAATTATTAAAGTTATTAAAATATGGAATATTGCAAAGGAGCGGATTAGAAGTCTTCATGCTAATCCAAACAAATCGTGCTAATGTTACTTTGATTCTGGCAAATCCAAACCCACAGAGGAAGATAAAAGCCAGGGCTTGTTTTCTAAGTGGAGAGTTTAGCCTATTCGCTAAGCCAGGATTCATCAAGCATTCACAGGGAGCTGCAAAGGAGAAGCAGGAGGAGATGAAAAGAAGAGAGATGTGAACACTATAGAAAAGATGAAGTGGGGTGGGGGAGAGCTGTGTTGAGAGAATCATCAAGCTCCTTTCACGAGCTCCTCCCTCTTCCAGGAGCTATGATCTGGGGTACAAAGAAGCGCCTTTTCTGCCTCATAACTTCAGTGACTGCATTAATGAAGACGACTGCTCAAGCCTTATGCCCAGGCCAGACATTTTTGCAGATCTAACTGCCTTAAGTGGACATGGCCAGTTAGGGAGAAGGATGTATGCTTCAATCAGCACAGTCTGCAGAGCTCAGAGTTATCCTTTGGACACATTTTGACTGGGAACCTACCTGACCTGGAAGGTACTCACATGCATCTGAAATTCAACAAAAACTAGATAGAGCTCAAAATGCACACCCCTCTGTTTTTCCTGCGAGGACCCCATCTCAGCCAATGGAACCACCACCCACTCCACACACCTCCAAGTCACAGAACTGAGAGTCATCTTAGATGCTCCTCTTCATTCCTTGGCCAATGTCTTTTGGTTGCTAAGAACTGATGATGCAACCTCAGAGATGTCTTTTATTTCTTTTTTCCCTCTTACCCTCAGCACCACTGCTCTAGTTCATATCCTTAGTAACTTCCAATGTTGTTTCTTCAATGTCTTCTCCTACTACTTTCCCAACCCACCACATTCCAGCTGACCCAAACTTCTCAGCATTCCCAAGTCTCTGTGCCTTTGCATGGATGGTTCCTCTGCTTGGAGTCTTTTCCCTCTGTTGACCACCTGTCAAACTCTTACCCATTCTCCGAGGCCTAGCCTAAGGGTTGTCATCTCTGGCTGTCCAGCAGCAGTGTTGATTCTCTCAGAGCTTTGGGTTTTGTGCCATCACAGCTCAGGCCCTATGCCACTGCCATGGTGGATTGGACAGGCCTGTCTCTCTAGAGGCTCAGGGACTGTGGATTGCATGTTTACCTATCCCTGGGGATTTGCAAAATACTTACTTGCACATGGTAGTGCTCAGTATCCCTCTTTGGATAGAACACCAGTTCTGGAGTGATTAATCCCATAGATTCTTACCTCTGTGAAAGACAAAGATGCTAGTTTGAAAGGAAGAAGCTCCAGAGATGCCACAAAGCACTGTGTGTAATCTTGTGACTTGATGAATTATAAGGTGATGTCTGAGGCAAGAAGCAGGGATCTAAAGGGAAAAGGAGGATAATGAGGAAGTGGTACTTGAGTCTGCTGGCTGGAACTTTATTGTATTTCATAAAGTAGTGCTAAAAAATCATTACCATAGTTAGGATTTGAAAGACTTGATGTAAAGATTTCTATTTAGAATAACTACCACTTATTGAACACCCAATATGTCTAGACACTGTATTTTGCCTACTTTATATTTAAACCTAACTTTTCTACATATTAGGTATATTTATGCCAGTGTTATAGATGAAGAAATTGAGACTCAGAGAAGTTAAGTAACTCACCCTTGGTGACACAGATATAAAGGGAGTAGAATAATAATTTTTTAAACATTGAAACACAGATCTCGTTCCAAACCTGATCTCTTCATACTAACCTCAATTTACCCTGAACAGTAGACATGTACTACCTCTTCAGGATTTCTGCCATTAATCAATCACATCTTCAACTTCTTCTCTCATTGAAAATATTACAGGATTAACAACCCCTTATTAAAGGGACTGAGGTATGTTCAATTTGCCTTCCTTCCCTTCAGTCACTCCTGGTTGATACCATGGAGAAAATAGGCCCAAAAGGAGTGGGTCAAATGAGGAAAGGAAGACAAGCAAAATGCCCAAGTAATCCACAAGTCAGTAATAATATCTTTTGTACTTTCAAAGTGCTTTACAAAAACCATGATTTGGTTTGCTCCTCACCATAAGCCCGGGCTATGTACTGTCACTCCCATTTTCTGGATGAGGAAACTGAAGCTTAAGGAGGTTAGGGGACTTGACTAAGTCTGAACAACTAGTCAAAAGAAGAGCCAGGACTGAAACTCAGGTGTGCATTCTCCTAGCCCCACACCTGTTCCTTTACACTAGGAGTGCTTGTGTCCCAGCTCCCAGCATGGTCCGTGGCAACCACTTATGTTTGAATATATGATCTATTATTGCACTAATAACTGGACAGGTACTCTACAAAATGCATTGCATGAATTATCTCTTTTAATTCTCATAATAAGCCTAGGATGTAGAAACTATTATTTGTCCCATTTTCTTACAGAGAAGGAAACTGAGGCACAGAGAGATGAAATGACTTGCTTAAGTGGCAGAGCCAGGATTTAATCTGGCTCTGATAACTGCTGTGGCTTTGCTCTTGAAAGTGGTAACATGCTCCTTTCTGTCTTCTAATCATGGAGTGTTGTTCAATTATCTCCTCTCTCAGAGAAAGCCAGTGCTATCTTCATTTAGGGCTGGGCTCAGTTGAATAAATGTTACATGACAGGCCTCTTCAAAAGTCTTTTTTTCCAGATTTTCAAAAGAAGTACAAACAGTCCCCTTGGAAGATGGCAGAGAAAGATAGTTGGTTGCTGGCTGACTTTAGTCAGTATTAATTCATATCACCTTTTGAAAGCCCCAGGGCTAAGGGATGGATATTTTCTTGTATTTCATTTGAATTATTTACCGAGTTGAATTCTGAAATGAAACTCTATGCAAGCAGTGACCCATGCAGACACTGCAGGTGCTACTTTCATCCTGTTAATGGGTTTTACTAGCGAAAGACAACCCTCTTAGGGTTTTTATCTCAGTTTCAGAAAGAGGAATTAGGAGAGATGGTGCTGAGAATATCACAGAGTCCCCAGGTCATGGTTTTGCCCCCTCCCTCACTTCATGCTTTTAGCTTTTGAAGGCCCATGGCTTCCTCCTCCTTATCTGCTTCACTCTTTAATGGCTAGTTTTCTCATCTGTCAAATTGGGCTGTGTCGGGGATAATAATCATATAATAATGATAATAATCATGCCCTAACTCTGACTTCTGTTGGGTTTCTTACCCCTTAATATAAGATTGGGCCTGGTCCCACTGCATCTCAGTAGATAACGAGTAGACTCCCCAAGATTTTAGCACATTCCCTGGGAGGGGTGGTGGTTCTGAACCTCATAGTCACCTTGTACTCTAAGCTCCTGCATTTGCAGAATTGGTTCAGCCTTACCTGTCCCTGGCTGCTTCTGAGAGACAAGTCATTTTACTCAATTTGCCTGGTAGCAGCCCTGATAGCCTTCTTTTTACATACATGTGGCAGCTGGAGTAGTTGATCCACCAAATAGGGTATAACCTCATGTTCTCCTTTACCTATCTAGTTCTTGAGTCTGCTGCTCCTTCCTTCAAAGTAACAAATAGTGTCACGTATTGAGGGCTTATAGTGCGTTAGGCACTGGATCAACTGCCTACACATATTACCACATTTCATCTTCAAAATAGCCCTGCAAGATAAGAAGTTGTATTCCTATTTCACAGATGGGGAAATGGCAACTCAGGTTATAACAAGGAAGTGAAGAAACCAGGATTTGAAAAACTGTCCGATTCCAAAGTCTTAACCCTTGCCTCCCTGACACTGCTCTGAGGGCTGAAAGTTTGCTGTGCTCTGGCCTTGCTTCTGGGCTAGGGGAGGAGTTGAAGTAGATGCTCTTGTTCGTTTCCATCTCTTCCTGTGCTGGGTATCCTGGCAGGACACTGGGCTTTGTCAGTGGAGACTGAGGACTGTGCTCTTTACATGGAAGACAGAGGCCTTTATCCCTTTCTTCCAAGTCTCCCATCTCTTCTTGAGTTCTCTCCACGAGACTGTGCTCCTCTAGGAGCCCACAGGTCTCCTGAGCATGCCTTCCTTGAGCATGACTGTTGCCATGACACAATGACCGGTGAGGAGGAAGGTACCCTCCCATCAGCTCCAAGCCACGATTTAGTGTATTGGTATAGTTTAGTGCATTTTATATGGAGTAACCCAGTCTCTACCTCATGGTCCTGACAATATATGCCTCATATATCTGACAAGCTATATCTCAGTTTAAATGTTGGTCTTTCTTGGAAAGTTTTCTCCCACTATCTCAAATAAGGGTGAGTCCTTCTCCTGCTCCAGTAGCTTTGTCACATCTCTCTGATTCACTGCAATCATAATATTTATCTCAAATTGAAATTACTGGAGTGACTGAATTTCTATGAAGTACCCAGAAAAGGCAAATTTATAGAGACAGAAAGTAGACTAGTGGTGGCCTGGGACTGGGGGTGGGAAAAGGGATTAACTGTAAATGAGCCTGAGGGATCTTACTGGAGGGATGAAAATGTTCTAAAACTATAGCAATTGTTGTACCACTCAGTAAATTTACTAAAAGTAATTGAATTGTACACTGAAAATGGGTGAATTTTATGATATATAAAACATACCTCACTAAAGCTGTTAAAAAAAGATATTACCCTGTATATTTTTCTCTTTATTACTGTCTTACATTCTGGTTAGAATGTAAGCCTATGATGGCAGGGATCTCATCTGTCTTGTTCACCAATATATCCCCAGCACCTAGAACAGCACCTGGCACATAGGAAGAGCTCAGCAAGTATTCAGAGAATGTGTGAATAAATGAGCTAGCAATCTCTTGCCATTTTGTAAACACTCAGTGTAAGCCTGTGAAAAGAGACATGCTCAATACAGAATCAATAACAAACTTCAAATCCAAAAATCACACATTGAGCATGAAAGGAATCATGAACCCTCCATTCTCAATGGGTGCCAGATTGTTTGCTGTTAACTCAGCATTTTCTCTGCCTCCTTCTACATCATCTTCATCATTACATCATAATTATAGAGAAAGCTGCAATTACATTTCCCAGAATTCCTTTACTGGATGGTTCCTGTTAGATTCTGTAAATGCTTTGAAAGTTGAAGCAGAGGCCATTATTCTCTGACAGCAATTGTGGGCAGATGGGAAGTAGGACAAAGGTGAGGTTTGTAGAGCTCTCAGGTGAGCTCCTATGAATCACCTGCTTCAATGCCTCAGGTAGCTAAAATTTTAGCTTTCCTGCAATTTCTGAAGTTTTCAGCACATCTGGCCCATCCCCTAGGAGTCACTTGCCTTGAGCCATGGTCAGCGGAGGTTGTTGGCAGCTGCTTCTCTGCTCTGGTCACTTACTAATTTCATGAAGATCAACTGTTAACCTAATATTTGCTACCCAAATCTTTCCAATGGTTATGGTTATATAAGTGTGTAATTCCTTATATTAAAATCTTTCCTGCTTGGAAAACCTGGAAGAGGTCTCTTTTTCTGATTAAACTCTAACTAATACAATGAGTATAGAGTATAATTTTTAAAAACTCAGGGTTGAATGATGATGAGGAGAAGGAATGGTAGAGCTTCTTTGTATCCTTGTCAAGGCTTCAGTTGGCCTCAAGAGGAACATTCTTTATGCATCTCTGGACACCATGGACCTCGGGCGAATGAGCCTCTTTTCCTATTCCCATCATGACTTCTGTCATATCTTTCTCTTACTTTCTGGGCCATAGTCATTGTGAGTGGTTTCTTTCCTTTATTTTGTCTTCAGCATCTTCCAGAAGTTTCCAGTGTACCTTTTCCCAGAGGACTGATTTATGGAACTTGGCCACCTTTCCTGCTTTTTCATTCTTGTTAAAATCACCTGGTTGCCTGCTTACACCAAGGGAGCAGAACTGACACTGGGCAAAATTCTCCAAAGCAAGACACATCAAGCTTGCTCACCAACCTTCCCAAAACTTGTGCCAGACAGTTATGGAGCCAAGTACTTGAATTTGCTGCCTAGAAAAAGACACTGTAGCAGGGGCACGCCAGGTTGGCTGACAGGAGGCAACACCGGAATGCAGCTCCCAACGAATGAGACGCAGAGGGCTAGAGGACTTCATGATTCCAAGTGAGGTGCTGGTTCCACTTCGGTAGGACTGGTAGGCACTGAAAATAACCCAGGGAAGGAGCTGCAGGGCGAGAGCTGCCCAGGGAGGGCGAACTGAGACAGGGTGGGGTGTGTCCCCACCTGGAACATGCAGCCAGCTTGGAGGGTCAGGGACTTCACCTCTGTGGTGCTCTGATTCAGATCCTGTGCTTACTTCATCCATCCATCCCACAACCCACGGTCCACAAGAGCCCCACCAGACTGAGGGGTGCTGTGGGTTGTCGATGCAAATCTGAGCAATGGCTCCCGCTGGGTGCTGCAAGTTGTCGGTGGAAGTTTGGACTAACACCAGGGGAACAGACCGTCCCACAGAAAGAGGCAGAGTTGAAAGCAGGGAAACAGGCCATAAGGCCTGGCAGGCCCCACCCCCACAAAACTCAAACTGAAGCCTGCGCTAGAGAGCTTGGCAGCAAATACATGAGTTTGACCCCAACCAGGAAGATTGAGCTCGGGGAAGGAGAGACGCCATTGGGAAGGCAAGGCTAATCTCACCTGCAAACAAATTCTAGGGAAGAACCATCCACCCAGCAACCTGACTGAATCTGAGACAGCCCAGCAGCACCTCTACAGGCCAAAAAGGATATAGCTCCAACATAAACAGACAGGATGTCCACTCAGAGATTCCTCCTGAAACCACCAACTTCAGAGATCAAAGGGAGATAAATACACAAAGATGGGAAGAAACCAGCTCAAAAAGGATAAAACCGTCAAAAACCAGAACACCTCTTCTCCTCCCAGGGATAACAACTCCTTACCATCAAGGTAACAAAAAAAGACAGAGAATGAAATTGATGAATTGACAGAGCAGGCTTCAGAAGGTAGGTAATGACAAACTTCTCTGAGTTAAAAGACCATGTTCTAACCCAATGCAAAGAAACTAAGAACCTTGAGAAAAGGTAGATGAAATGCTAACAAGAATGACCAGCTTAGAGAAGAACATAAATGACTTGATGGAGCTGAAAAACACAGCATGAGAACTTTGTGAGGCATACACAAGTTTCAACAGCCGAATTGATCAAGCAGAAGAAAGGATATCAGAGATAGAAAATCAAATCAATGAAATAAAATGAGAAGGCAAGATTAGAGAAAAAAGAGTGAAAAAAATGAACAAAGCCTACAAGAACTATGGGACTATGTGAAAAAAACCTTACCTACGCTTGATCGGTGTACCTGAATGTGATGGGAAGAATGAATCCAAGTTGGAAAACAGTCTTCAAGATATTATCTAAGAGAACTTTCCCAACCTAACAAGGCAGGCCAACATTCAAATCCAGGAAATACAGAGAACACCACAAAGATATTCCTCAAGAAGAGCAAGCCCAAGTCACATAATCATCAGATTCACCAGGGTTGAAATGAAGGAAAAAATCCTAAGGGCAGCCCGAGAGAAAGGTCAAGTCACCCACAAAGGAAAGACCATCAGATTCGCAGTGGATCTCTCAGCAGAAACCCTACAAGCTAGAAGGGAGTGGGGGCCAATATTCAATATCCTTAAAGAAAATAACTTTAAACCTAGAATTTCATATCCAGGCAAACTAAGCTTCATAAGTGAAGGAGAAATAAAATCCTTTATGGACAAGTAATTGCTGAGAGATTTTGTCAGTACAAGACCTGCCTTAACAAGAGCTACTGAAGGAAGTACTAAACATGGAAAGGAACAACCAGTACCAGCCACTGCAAAAACGTACCAAATGGTAAAGAATAACGATGCAATGAAGGAGCCACCTCAGTTAATGGGCAAACCAACTAGCCATTAAAAAAATGGCAGGATCGAATTCAAACATAACAATATTAATGTTGAATGTAAATGGCCTAAATGCCCCAGTCAAAAGACACAGACTAACAAACTGGATAAAAAGTCAAGACCCATCAGTGTGCTATATTCAGGAAACCCATCTCACATGCAAAGACTCACATAGACTCAAAATAAAGGGATAGAAGAAGATTTACCAAGCAAATGTAGATAGAGAGAAAAAAAAAAAACAGGAGTAGCAATCCTAGTCTCTGATAAAGTGGGCTTTAAACTGACAAATATCAAAAGAGACAAAGAAGGGCATTACATAATGGTAAAAGGATCAATGCAACAAGAAGAGCTAACGATCCTAAATATATATGCACCCAATGCAAGAGCACCCAGATACATAAAGCAAGTTCTTAATGACCTACAAAGAGACTTAGACTCCCGCACAATAATAGTGGGAGACTTTAACACTCCACTGACAATAACGGACAGATCAATGAGACAGAAAATCAATAAGGATATCCAGGACTTGAATGCAGATCTGGACCAAGCAGACCTAATAGACATATACAGAGCACTCCACTCCAAATCCACAGAATACATATTCTTCTCAGCACCACATCACACTTACTCTAAAATTGACCAGATAATTGGAAGTAAATCACTCCTCAGCAAATGCAAAAGAATGGAAATCATAACAGTCTCTCAGACCACAGCACAATCAAATTAGAACTCAGGATTAAGAAAAGCACTCAAAACCACACAGTCACATGGAAACTGAACAGCTTGCTCCTGATTGATGAATGGATAAACAATAAAATGAAGGCAGAAATAAAAATGTTCTTCAAAACTAACGAGAATGAAGGTACAACATACCAGATCCTATGGGACACATTTAAAGCAGTGTCTAGAGGAAAATATATAAAAATAAATGCCCACACGAGAAACAAGGGAAGATCTAAAATTGACACCCAGCATCAAAATTAAAAGAGCTGGAGGAGCAAGATTAAAAAAATTCAAAAGCAAGCAGAAGACAAGAAATAACTAAGATCAGAGCAGAACTGAAGGTGTTAGAGACACAAAAAACCCTTGAAAAAAATCAATAAGTCCAGAAGCTGGTTTTTTGAAAAGATTGACAAAATAGACAGACTGCTAGCTAGACAAATAAAAAAGAAAAGAAAGAAGAATGGAATAGTTGCATTACAAAACAATAAAGAGGAGATC
>PVKP010037034.1:0-21971 GCA_004027715.1 Plecturocebus donacophilus | reverse complement strand
GTGAGTGAGGAGGCTCAGGTGAGGGGGCGCAGGTGCGGGTGAGGGGGGCGCAGGTGCAGGTGAGCGGGGGGCAGGCGCGGATTAGCAGGCAGCAAGCACAGGCGAGGAGGGCACAGGCGTGAGGGAGGGGGGAACAGGTGCGGGTGAGCATGCAGGCACGAGTGAGGGGGCCTGGGTGAGGCGGGTGCAGGTGAGGGGGGCGTGGGTGGGGGTTGTGGGCGAGGCGGGTGAGGGGACGCAGGTGAAAGCGGCACCGGTGCGGGTGAGGGATGGCAGGGCAGCTCATCCACCAGGAGTGTGGGAACAGGTACAGGTCAGGCAGGGTCTGTGTGACGGGCATGGGTGAGCGTGAAGTGGGAGGGAAGGTCTGAGAGAGGGACAGGTATGAAAGGCTCGCGTGGGAGGAGGAAGGAGGCTGCTCTGGGCCCCTCCCTTGAAAGGGGCACCACTTGGGGTCCCGGGTCTGGATCCACAGTCCAGCCATCCACACAGCAGGTGCTTTCCTCTGCTCAGCCACACTCAGCTCAACAGTCACTAAATGTGGTATTAACACAATGAATAATTCTTTTGTTTAGGTTTTCAAAATAATGGCCCTTAGCTATAATGCTTGTGAAATAACACAGATCTAAACTCATCAGCAGTCACCCTGGCAGGAAGTGAGCTCTGCGACGTCTAGGGCAGCACCCAGACGTCCCCGCTCCGCCTGATGCCCCCTCAAGAGTGGGCTCACCGCATGGCCTCTCTGCAGATGGGCAGTCCTTGTGCGGCCTGCACCGGCCAGTCTTCTCTTCATGCTGGGGCCAATTTGTCTCCTTGGCTTGCTTCCCACTCTGCTGACCCCCGTACTGCCCGTCACTCGGTCTCGCTGTGAGACCCTCTCTGCACGGCTTGGGACACCCCCAGCCACATCACCCCAATGGAGCTATGTGCCTAATGGGGTTAGAGTCAGCCGGGACTTCAACACAGCCCACAGAGCCTCACCCCAAAACTCAGCTCCGCCAACCAGCTCACAACATCACATTCACCAGGGAGAGGCCCGCCCCAGCCCCCACCCTGCCAACCAGCTCACAACACTGTGTTCACCAGGGAGGCCCACCCGGCCCCCACCCCCTGCCCCTGCCCAGCTCACCCCAACGTCATCAGTGTCTTTAAAGGATCTCAAACGTCTGTGTACTTGTGCTGACACCTCCCTCCTACCGGAGTGTGGACGGGGACCTGACTTGTTTACCTGTCGTAACAGCCCAGGGCCTGACAGTGCTTGGCCAAAGGAGGCTACTGAACCACTGCTGCGGAGGAGGGCACGTGAGCAGCTCAGTGCACCGGCAGCCCTGCTCTGCAGCCCGGCGGCTGTGCCTTGCTCAGGTCCCAGGGCCGCTACGGGCCTCACGTCAGTACTGCCTGCCACCTAGCCCAGCCATTAGAGTGAACCAAGTATTAAAAAGCTCTTTCTTGACTTGAAATGTGTTAAAAAATAATACTTAAAAAAACAAAAACAAAACCAAACCCCGGCTAGCAATGAATCCAAGTCTACACCCTCATCTCTGCCTTGCCTATCCAGCTGGAAAGCCCAGGCCCGGGAGAAGACCTGTGCCAGCACAGAGGCTGCACAAGCTGGCGCAGGGCCAAACCACGGACGGACAGTGGGAGAGGCGAGCAGCATGGAGCCGGGGGCACAAAGGGCAGGCCATGGCTCTTCTGGGCAGAAGGAATTTCCACTGTGCTCTGGAGACTGGGAGGATTCTGGAGGGCCGTGTGACGTTACTGCAGATAAAGCACATCAAAAAAGCCAGCTGCAGAAAGAAGTGAAGACCTCGCCCAAGACTCCTCAGACACAGACACAGCATCACCAGGTCCAGCCCAATGTGTGTGTCTCTTACATCAAATGCTTCCTGATTGCCCATGTTTCTCACACTTGAGAACACATGATCTTCCCGAATCCAGCCAAGATGGAGTTCAGAAAATGCAAAAATTGCACTGAAAGTTACAACTTCAAGCACACAGTTGGTACCCAGATCCCTACCACAAGCACAGACCCAAACTGGGAGGCTGCAGGGCAGTGCCTGGGTAACCAGACTGTCATCAAACCAAAGGCAGAACATGCGAATCTTCCTGTAGAGAATTCCGACACCCGAGAACGCGCCCAGAGGCCCAGGGCTTCCCAGCCTGTCCTCTGGGGAGAGGGCAGCATCGCTACTTGGGGTGTGAGAGGACTCACTGGAGCTGGGAACCCCTGCTGGAGCTCCAGGGGAGGAGGGGTGGGCCCCAGTGAGGCTCACAGAGAGGAGCCAGGTCCAGACCAAGGTCTCCAGGTGACGAACGTCACTTCTCGCCCTGGGCCACGCAGACACCCATGTGAAATTCTCTGAACTACTATTTTTCTTCAGCTATCTGAAGGAAAACAGCAGGAGTAAACACACCAACTGTTAATGAAGTTATCTCTGTGCAGTAGGGTAACTTGAAGAAAAAACCAAATTATTTTCATTTATTTATTTATTTTTTGAGACAGAATCTCACTCTGTTGCCCAGGCTGGAGGACAGTGGCGCAATCTCGGTTCACCACACCCTGGATCTCCTGGCTCAAGCGATCCTCCCGTCTCAGCCTCCCAATTAGTTGGAACTACAGGCGCACATCACTGCACCCAACTCATCAAATTACTTTTATAATCAGAAAAAAAAACCTTTTAAAAAACAATGAAAGCAAGGGCTTCCAATTCAAGATAGTGAACTATGCATGTTGAATTGAAAGATGGTGAATTCCTTAGGTCAGGAGTTCAAGACCAGCCTGGCCAACATGGCGAAACCCTGTCGGTACTAAAATTAGCTGGGCGTGGTGGCGAGTGCCTGTAATCCCAGATACTCAGGAGGCTGAGGCAGGAGAAACGCTTAAATCTGGGAGGCAGAGGTTGCAGTGAGCTGAGATTGTGCCACTGCACTCCAGCCTGGGCAACAGAACAAGACTCTGTCTCAAAAAAAAAAAGAAGAAAGAAAGATAGTGAATTATGCATCTTGAATTTGAACTGTGCATCTCTCCCCTCCCACAAGGCATTACCCACCACCCTACACCAGATGGCATTTGACAGCAGACACAGCCGCAGCCAGGACATAAGGGTGAGGCCTCAGGAGCCACACCTCTGTTTGCTAAGAAGAAGAAACAAGTCCCTTAAAGCAAGATCCGGACCAGCAATTCCCCTGGGAGTGTGCTTGGCCCCAGGGCACACCTAGCAATGTCTGGAGACATTCTGGGGCATGCTCTTGGCATCTAGCGGCAGATGCCAGGGGCGCTGCTGAACATCCTGCACTGCACAGCCCCCTCGACAAAGGCTTAGCCAGCCCAAATGTTCACAGGTCTGTCCGTTCTTCTGCTGGAAACAGAAGCTCGTGATGACAGAGGTGCCCAAGGTCAGTGCATGTTGGCTGCAGCAATTCATGTGTGTTCCATTCTCTTCCCACTTCACCAGGAAAATAAGGAGAAAAATAAGTACCTGGCAAGTACCCAGGAGCCCCACCACCCTCCGTGACACTGTGAGGAATCAGACATCCCAGGGGTTACTGCTGAAACCCAGCTAGGGCTCCCAGGCCCTCTGAAGAGTAAGGAATTCCCTGTGTGTCTGTGGAGGACTTACTTGGCAGGAAAGCAGTTTAACTCTTCCCAGGTGAAGATCCAGTCCAGTCATGTCAGTTCCCACCACCCAGGAGGACATGCTTTCGGACTAGAGAAGCACGACTCCACCCCACAGCTTCCACAGCCCCGCCCCCCAGCCCTCCTTCCCTTCTCTCACAACCCCACGGCCCCTCCTAAGGACCGAAGAGTGCAGCTCTTGAGCTGTCAGCTCAGCATGTTCTGTTTCATTCTATACTAATAAATGCTTCTAAATCAAGGGTCCCTAGTTTCCCAGCAAAACAGCTCCATTATCCACTAGGAATCTCTCCTGAAAACTTCTATGGAAAAAAGTTTTAACTCAGTAGTGACACAAGTGTCAAGAGTAATTACGACACTATTTTTTTTTTTGAGGCGGAGTGTCACTCTGTCACTCAGGCTGGAGTGCAATGGCACACTCTGGGCTCACTGCAACCTCCGCTTCCTGTGTTCAAGCGATTCTCCTGCCTCAGCCTCCCAAGTAGCTGGGATTACAGGTCCGTGCCACCATGCCCGGCTAATTTTTTTTGTACTTTTAAGTAGAGACAGGGTTTCACCATGTTGGTCAGGCTGGTCTCGAACCCCTGACCTCGTGATCCACCAGCCTCAGCCTCCCAAAGTGCTGAGCCACCGCACCCAGCTACAATACTATAATATTTCTTTACCTGTATGACTATCTACATGACTACTTTAATCAGAAGTTATGCAATAACTCTGGAATACCAATTACATCCACGATCAGAAAACAGCAGAAGACTTGAAGAAGAATCCTCTCCAGAGACCTTCCATCTCCTTCCCTATTTCCTTCAACACACAATGAAAGGATTTCTGGACACCTTTCCTATTTGGTGTTTCCATATTCACCAGCCAGGGCCAAAAGTGACAAGCCACCACAGTTCTGATCTTCAAGCCATCTTGTGTGTTAGCTGAAATGATGGGCCTGGAGGAGCACTGCACGAGACAACATGGCCACTGCCTCACACCTGTCATCCCAACGCTTTGGGAGGTCAAGGCAGGACGATGGCTTGAGCCCTGGAATTGAAGACCACCCTAGGCAACAGTAAGACCCTGTTTCTTTTTAAAAATATGAAATAAACCGCAAGTTAATGAAGAGGAAGAGAAGCTTGCCTCTGCTTTCCTATGAAGACCCAACTACACCATGGTACAGCCTGACTTCAGCAGTGCTAACTATAGCAGGTACCTTTTAATGAATGCCGGGCATTGCTTGAAACAATACATGGTCACTCATTTCAGCCTGAGGTGACACAGGCGCTACCATTACTTAAATCTGACAAGAATAAACAATCACCAAGTGGGGCCTGATGTCTCCCAGTAAGGATGAATACAGAGGAGCCGGAGTCACACCCCAGCAGGATGGCTCAGAGCCCGCGCTCTTCACCCCTTTGCAGAACTACCTTGGACCTGGGGGAACGCACAGCAACCTGGCCACACTGCATCCTCCACACCTGTCGCCACTGAGACGGACGGACGGGAACACCAGGGTGCTCTGGGAGGAGAGAAAAGCTTCGCAGCCCTCCAAGCAGGGAACACAGAACCACAAAGCTCAGCCGCAGCTCTAGGAAAGCTATGACCTTGATAGACCAAGGAATTCCTTCCCAGGTGCTTTATATCATATCCTCTACTAACTAGGTAAAGAGCAAGTATCGGCTCCTTTTACTAGGAGCACAAATTTCATTCTAAAAAGTGCGACGCGGCCAGGTGACCACCCAAGGTCACGCAACCGGTAACCGGACGGCAAGAGCTGTATTTCAGGTTTGGTGACGCCCATCAAAAAGGTCGCTGGGTGCCATCCGGCCGTGAGGTTTCTCCCTACAGTTCTTAACTAGAGACCGGGAGCCGGCACCCAGCACCTTGTAGTCCTGGGCTCCAGGGAGGGCAGCCAGGTACCTGCCGAGCACGTTGCGCACTCTGTCTGGGCGCCCGAGACCCCACGCCCCGGTAACTCCGGCTGCCACCCCCAGCCCCAAATTCGCCAGCCTTTGCGCTGCCAGGGTCGTCGCTGGTTCGGCTGACGCAGCTCTTTAGGCAAAGAGGCCACAGTCAGGCGCCGGACAGGGCCAAAGCGGCCGCCCCCGCCCCACCTGCCCGGTGCGGACAGGGCGACCCCAGGGAGCCAGCACGGCCCCGCGAGGCCGCGCCCAGCGCCCGCCGTCCTCTCTGCTGGCCCTCCCGGGGCGGCCCCTCGCGGCCCGTGGGCACTGGGGGAAGACGCCGCCGCTGGCCTCAGCCTACACAGCGCAGGTGCCCACCTTGAGAGTCGGGTACTCCTGGACCTTGAGGGTCATGGACAACTGAGCCGCCGACTCCTGCACCGCCATCTTGAAGCGGCCAAAACATTAACGGGCGGCGGACGCGCGGGCGCGCTGCACGCCGGGAAATGACGCCGCGCGCTCCGGCCGGAGCGGGGCGGGGGCGGGCCGATGCGCCTGCACCAATCGCATCCGCCCGGTCGGCCGGAGGCGGAAGAAGGTGCGGACCAATCACTGCCGGGTTTCCTCTCGCTCAGCCAATCAACGGTAGCCCCGGCTGGCGGGTTCCTTCTTGAATTCGCGGCCGGCTGCAGGCCGCAGACGCCGGGCTGGCGATGCTGCGGGGGTGTGGGCGGCTGCCGGGGCAGATGGAGCTGGGGCCGAGCGGCCTGGGGCACTTGGCGTCCATCTCGTTACTCAGGCTCCCGCGGGCGGTCCCCTGTGGGTCCCTCGTGCCTGCGGTCCCAAGGGCAACGCCGACAAAACGCCTGTCTATAGGCGCTTGTAGCCAACTATTTTCCTTTGGCCTTGTGTTCACCGATTTCCAGCTGCTGGAGTCCTGATGTGGAGGAAAGGCCCAATACCTAATACTGTTTTATGGACAGAAACTCCTGAAGCAGGAGAAGCGTGTGCCGTCCCCGCCCTCTCCTTACAGGGCGGGCAGCGCTGGCATCCGGGTGGTGCCTTGCCTTCATTTCAGCCACTTCACATTCTCAGCCTTTCAGACACCACCCGTCTCCCTGCTCCTTTCCAAAATGAAAATGGAATTAGGTCTGATTAGTTAGGAAATGATGTCCCAATTAAACCACCTGGTATTTCATGTAACTCATTTCTAAACAATTTTCAAAATATTTCCTTTTAAACAAAGGAGAAACATCTAAGGTGACCTCGCGATGAAGCCAGCATCTCCGCTTTGAGGATGGCCGGAGTTTTAACTGCTGCACGTTGCAGCTGGAACACGAGATCCGACCTGCACTGTGGAATCTTCCTCTGTTTTATCCAGCAGTTGGGGACTAAGGAAAGTGTTCCTCAAGTATGTGGCTGCGGACTCCAGTCCTTTAAACATTTGAGGTGAATTTTACAGTGAAGTGCACAAATCTTTACAGCTTAATGAATTTTCACCCATATTTGCACTTTTATCTAACCACGTCCTGGTTGAGATTTAGGACGTTTCCTGCGGCGCAGAAAGGTCCCCTGCCCCCTTTCAGGCTGTATCGCCATCGTTCTAACCCTGCTCCCCATGACAGCTTTCCTGACCTTCCTGTAGATGGAAGTGCGCTCTGTACTCCTGCATCTGTTCACAGTTCGCATCCTGTCTGCTACTCTCCCGGGTGGCCCCCGTAATCCACCGGAGCACTGCAGCAGGGGGTTGGAGTGCCATCCTCTTTAAAGACTTTGGTTCACTTCACCAGGGATTCAGGATTAACCCAAAGGAAACAACACGGGTTTTATTTCCACAGTAAAATAATGCCATCCCAGTAACATCTGCAGTCAGAAATACTTAGGAATGACGAGGCAGAGGCTTGCACATTGGAGAGATTGTTTCACCCTCTACAACCTTTGGATCATTTATTCTAGGTTTTCTTAATATTGGAAGATAAAACTGTACTTGAATTAGTTGGTCCTGTGGTTACAAAAGGTTGTAAACCAAAAAGTGTCTGAGACAGATCTCAATCAATTTAGAAGTTTATTTTGCCAAGGTTAAGGATTATGATCTGTGACACAGCCTCAAGAGGTCCTCAGAACATGTGCCCAAGCTGGTTGGGTTACAGCTTGATTTTATACGTTTTAGGGAGACATAAGACGTCAATCAGTAACATGTGAGGTTTACGTTGGTTTGGTCCGAGAAGGCAGGACAACTCAAAGCAGGGCGGGTGGGTGGGGAGCTTCCAGGTCACAGGTAGATTCAAAGTTTTTTCTGATTGGCAATTGGTTGAAAGAGTTCTTATCTAAAGATCTGGAATCAAGAGAAAGGAGCATCTGGGTTAAAAAGGGGTTGTGGAGACCACGATTCTTATTATGTAGATGAAGTCTCATAGGTGGCTGCCATTAGAGATAGTAGATGGCAGATCTTTCCTATCTAGATCTTTAAAAGCTGCTAGACTCTCAGTTAACTTCTTCAGAATCAGAAAAGACCTGGAAAGAGCAGGGGATTCTCTACAGAATGTAAATTTCTCCCAGAAGAAACAGCTTTGCGGGGCCATTTCAAAATATGTCAAAGAAATATATTTTAGGGTAAAACACTTTGATCTCCTTCAGGGCCAGCTATCTGTCATGTGACGCTGTACTAGATTCAGGTTGGAATTTGGCATCTTATTGTTACAAAGAGTCTGTTTTTTGTGTCTTAAGATCTTTGTTTTAATGTTAATCCTGGTAAGTTTTATGCCTGAACAGCAAAGGGAGGAAGGGATACTGAGGCATGTCCTACCCTCCCTTCCCATTAATAGTGGCAGGAAGCAGACAGAGCGGGTACCCGGTGAAACCTAACCTTCAAGCTGAGGAAAGTTTAAAGCCTAGCTACAAGTCCCAGGTACATCCATGGGCTGGATTGAGAACCTGTCTTCCTGCTTGGCGTGCTTCCCTGTGATTGATCACCAGCCTTCACCTATTTTACATATACCTACCCTTGCCTAATTGGTTTTTTACACTGTTGTGCCCACTTTTGAGTGATGCCTTTGTTTTAGCCATTTTTGCGTATTCACAAACCAGTCAGTGCGCCCTCCCCATTCGGAGCCCTTAAAAGCCCTGAACCCAGCCACATGGAGAGAGAAACCACCTGGGCAGACCACCCTCACATCCGTGCTCCACTGCTTTGTCACTCAATAAAATTCTTCTCCATCCTCCTCACCCTTCAATTGTCAGTGTATCCTCATTCTTCTTGGACATGGGACAAGAGCTTGGAACCCATCAAATGTGAGTACAGAGAAGGCTCTAACACCATGACCCTTTGCCCTTCAGCAGTGGAGGGCAGCCACCCCACATGATGGAAGCCGTGGCGGAGCTGAGCCAGCCTTGGAGCCATGGGCCAATGAAGATCAAGGGGCTGGCAGAGCTGTTGACACACCACTGTCCGTCAGGCTGTGGACTAAAAGAGCTAATTAGCACACTGTAATACCTCCTTTAGGGCTTCAGGATTATGAGCACCTCTACCTGGGCACCACTGTGTTCCCCTCGTCTGGACACCAGAGTCCACTGTGGGAGTGGCTTGCAACATGCCTGGTCCGGCCACAAGCCCCACATGGAACCTGGTTCTACACTGGCAGTTGGAACAGTTGGCTGGACCCCACACTTTGTTGCTCACACGCCCCCTCCCACTGGGGGCTGAGTGTGCAGTCACAGCAGTCACAGGGTCCACATTGGACTGCAGGCCTGGCATGGCCCAGTGGGCCGAGTGGATGGGGCATCTCCTGTGGCAAACCTAGGCCTGAGCAAGGCCTGGGCAAGGGTGTCACCGGCCTGGGCTCTCTGGCTGACAGGTCACCAAGAAAAGTCCTGCATCACCGTCATGGCCTGAACTAGTTTTTCAGGTTTCTTTGAAATCCCCTTGGCTGAGGGTGGGGGTGGTTGGTTCCATTCAGTTGGTTGTGGGAGCTTAGAATTTTATTTTCATTTACATACTTGAAGTTGTCCCATTGTCAGACTCTCTGACACCAACTGGGTGTCCTACCCCACTTACACTCTCACTCACAAAGTTAGCACAGACCCCACAGGCTAAGGGCTGCGTTCCACAAGACTGACCCCTCTCCAGGTGGCAGTGGCATGTAGGGTGCCCAGGCCACAGACACAGCAGGTGATACCTTCAGGGCTCCCATGAACCCTTCCTCGGGTTCAGTAATTTGCTAGAACAACTCACAGAGCTGAGGAAAACTCATGCTTCCCAGCTTATTATGAAGGCCACAGCTCAGGAACAGCCAATGGGAACACATTGGGCATGGTGGGGCGAGGAGCTCCCAAGCCATCTCCGTGTGGTTACTGCCCAGAACCTCAGGGCATCCGCCAATCTAGAGGCTCTCCCAAATCTCATTATTCACAGATTTTTATATCTCAATCCCCAGCCCCCTCTCCTCCCCAGAGGTGGAGGTGGAGTGGGAGAGGGGCTGAGAATTCCTGCCAACTAATCTCTGGGTCTTTCTGGTGATGTCCACCCAGAGTCACCTCGTTAGCATAAACTCAGGTGTGGTGGAAGGGGGCTCCTTATGAATAACAGAAGGCACTGCCACACTCAGGAAGTCCCAAGGGTTTCAGACACTCAGTGACCAGAACCAGGGGCCAAAACCAAATATACTTCTTGTTGTGGCGGAGCATCCAACAGCTGCCACGTTCTGAGTCTCTTGGTTTAAACTTCCAAAATCTTAGGCTCCAAAGTCTAGGCCAGCATGGGTCGGCTGTACATCTGGACTAATCAGCTATGCCAGGGATGAGCTGTGGGGCACGCCTGGAACACGTGGTTTCCTTGTGTGGATGGACCAGGAGCGCCCAGGGAAGAACAGCCCAGCAGATGGATGGAGCTGGGTGTCTCCTGCACGGTCACCGTGTGGGAGGGCCTGACCTCTGGCTCAGGGACGCACTGTCATAGCCAACTCATACCACATGCTACGGGGCTCTGTCCACATCCCGGGGCCCTCCTTATCTCCACTGATGGGCCACAGGTCTCTGCTACTTAAAGGTAACCCCCTCAAGGTCGAGGGGGCGACTCTGCCCAAGTGGCACGACACAGCACTTCTCACCTGGCCAGATCAGTTTTCTGAGCTGGAGTTGTCCTTGTCGTTATTTTGATCCACACGTCTCTTAGGAGGTAGTTAACACTTGCCAATCCTGCTGAAACTTAATTCTTGAATGAATGAAACATGTACCTCACATCAGGTGAGAGGATTTTACACATAGTTGACTGTTTTGTTGATTTCTTTTTTGAGAGAGTCTCGCTGTGTCACCCAGGCTGTAGTACAGTGTCATGATGGCAGCTCACTGCAGCCTCAACCTCCCAGGTTCAATTGCTCCTCCCATTTCAGCCTCTTGAGTAGCTGGGACTGCAGTATATGCCACCATGCCCAGCTAATTTTTAAAGTTTTTTGCAGAGACGGGGTTTTGCCATGTTGCCCAAGTTGGTCTCCAACTCTTGGGCTCGAGTGTTGACTGTTTTGTTGGTAAGAAAATAGCATTTGATTTTCCCTTAAAATTATTTAGTAATACAAACTGTAACTAGATTCCATGATTAGCTGTAGAGGTGGAATGGACTCAAGCCACACAATTGTTATCTTCACAATATCTGTTTGTAAATGTCTCCAGTAAAGGCCTCCCTGCTCCCGGGTGGGGCCCAGCCAGGGTGCTTGTTGGATGTTTGAGATGGCTTCTGTTGGGCCAAGACTGTAGAATTTCCTTCCAAAAGGAGCCCTAAAATTGCAGTTAAATAACTTTGCCACACACTGGACAGAGTTAAGTGCCTTGGACCCAAAAGGACCTGTCTTCCTGTGGACACGATCGCCGGGGGTTGGGGGGACCAAGAGGAGCTGGAGTGGGAGGTGACCCTCGCCTGCTCCGTGGGTCACTGTAACCATGGCTGAGGAAATCAGGAACTCAGGAATGTGAGTGTGTGTGCATGTGTGTGTGTGCGTGCGTGTGTGAGCATGTGTGTGGGGGCATGTGTGGGTGTGTGGGGGGCGTATGTGTGCATGTGTGAGCAGGTGCGTGTGCCTGTGGTGTGTGTGAGCATGTGGGCATGTGTGTGTGTGAGCGTGTGTGTGAGCATGTGTCGGTGTGTATGTGTGTGCATGTGTGAGCATATGCATGTGTGCATGTGTGAGCATATTGTATGCGTTGTGGGCATGTGTGTGCATGTGTGAGTGTATGTGCATGTCTGGGCATGTGTGTGTGTGCGCTTGTGTGTGTACATGTATGTGTGGGTGTGTGCAAGCATATTGTGGGTGTGTGTGCATGTGTGCACATGTGTGAGCATGTATGGATGTGTGTGAACATGTGTGTGGGTGTGTGTGAGCGTGTGCATACACGTGTGCATGTGTGTGCATATGTGGGCGTGTGTGAGCGTTTGCCTGTGTGCATGTGTGTGTGCATGTGTGAGCATGTGTGGACGTGTGTGAGTGAACGTGTCTGTAAGCATGTGTGTGTGTGAGTGTATGGCAGTGTGTGTGGGTGCATGCACTTGTGTGAGCATGTGTGTGCATGTGAGCATGTGTGGGCGTGTGTGGGTGTGAGTGTGTGCATGCGTGAGAGCCCCTTCCCACCCTCTATCAGGTAAAGCCCACCTACAAGGACGCCTGGGCCCCGAGGGGTGGGATTTGCATGCAGACCTCCACCCATGCCCCGTCCCCACAATCGCCACCGTGGATTTCCTGGGGAGGAGAGACGGAGTACTGTGAGAGCTGGACCGCCTGACACGAGGCCACTGAGTCCCTGAGAGAGGTTTTCTCCGAGGCTGGGCATGGTGGCAGGCATCAGTGGTCCCAGCTACTCGAGAGGCCAAGGCGGGAGACTTGCTTGAGCCCAGGAGGGCGAGGCTGCAGTGAGCCATGGTCACGCCTATGCCTGGGAGCATAGGCACCCAGCCTAGGCTGCAGAGGGAGACCCTGTCCCAAAAACAAACGTTGTCCTCTTATTTGGGGGTCATATTACTGGAATTAATCCACGATTTTCCTAATTCTAAGCAATGAATCTCAGCAGATAAAGAGGGTGCTCACAAAATAGTCACTAAAATTGTCCATGTATTAGGTCATAATGAAAATGTCAATATATTGCAAACAGTGGAAACACTACAGGTGGCATTTAGACCACAAAGCACTCAAACTATAACGAAATAGAGATTTTCCACCCAGAAATGGAAAATCTCTCTTTCCAGTGTCAAAGAGATGCTAAGAAACGGAGCTTGCAGAGTTTCTAGAAACCAGCAATAATGAAACCACGTATATCAGAACGAATGGGCTATTGTTAACGTGTGTGTGCCCTGAAAAGTTCATGGTTTTTAAGAGCTGTGTCAATTACAAAAGGAAGAAGGAATGACCTATGCATGCCATTCAGAACATTTAAAGGGACTGCAGCAACAAGAAAAGCCAGCAGAAATAAAAAATAATAAAGTTGAAAATTAAAAGGAAAGAAACATTTTAAATGTAGAGCCAAATATGTATGTGTAAACCCAGTTGTTTAAAAAATAAAATAGATAACCGCACCAGCCGACATAAATTTTTGGAAAAGCACAATGTCACAATTTGGAAACAAGAAATGACAAAGTGGAAAAGGCCACAGAAACGACAGGAGTTTAGGGAATCATGAGAGAGCTTTTATTCCATGAACGTGGGAGGCATGAAAGAAGCCTCTAGAAATGAACAAAACGTTGCCTTGCACCCGAGGCTGGCTCCCGGGGGCAGGGGAGGCCGTGCCCAGGAGCTCTGTGAGTTGTTGGTGAGTCAGTGAGAGCAGCCATGTCTCCTCCATTTGCAGCCTTCCAGAAAGGAGGGCACCCTCTGTCTCCTGTGTTCAATCTCATTGCTGAGGCCCAGCGTGGTGGCTCACGGCTGTGATCCCAGCACTTTGGGAGGTCCAGGCAGGCAGATCACTTGAAGCAGGGGTTCGAGACCGGCCTGGCTAACGTGGTGAAACTAAAAATACAAAAATTAGCCAGGCCTGGTGGCGCACGTCTGTAGTCCCAGCTACTTGGGAGGCTGAGGCAGAATCGCTTGAACCCGGGAGGTGGAGGCTGCAGTGAGCCAAGACTGTGCCATTGCACTCCAGCCTGGGCGACAGAGCGAGACTCCGTCTCAAAAAACAAGAGAAGCTGTGTCATTTGACACTTCCAGCAGCCACGCATGACTCTTGCAGTCTCAGCTTTCTGTCTTTCCCAATGGGGCCATTTCAGTGTGTGTGGTTGATTTCATTTTGACAGAGTGTCACTCTGTCGCCCAGGCTGGAGTGCAGTGGTGCGATCTCGGCTCACTGCAACCTCCTCCTCCCAGGTTCAAGCGATCCTCCTGCCTCAACCTCCCGAGTAGCTGGGACTACAGGCGCCTGCCATCATGCCTGGCTAATTTTTTTTTTTTTGTATTTTTAGTAGAGATGGGGTTTCCCCATGTTGGCTAGGCTGGTCTCAAACTCCTGACATCAAGCAATCAGCCTGCCTCGGCCTCCCAAAGTGCTGGGCTTACAGGCATGAGCCACCGCGCCCGGACCAGTGTGCGTGGTTTAAATGTGCATTGCGCCCAACTAAGGTTGCTGAGTGCTTTCTCACGTGCTCATTGGTTATTTGTTGACAGCTCACCTTGAACAACAGGGGTTTGAACTGTGCAGGTTCAGTTGTTTGTGGATTTTTCCTGCCTCTGCCATCCCAAGACAGCAGGACCAAGCCCGCTTGCTCCTCCTCAGCCCCTCACACGAGCGGGAGCACGATGGAGACCTTGAAGGGGTCCCCTGCACTTAGTGAACCGTGAATCCATTTTCTCTTCCTTATGATTTTCTTAATGGCGTTTTCTCTTCTGTAGTTTACAATACGTATAACAAATAAAATATGCATTAATCAACCGTTAATGTTGTTGATAAGGCTTCTAGTCACCAGTGGCTATTAGCAGTTAGGTTCTGGGGAGTCGAGAGTTACACATGGATTTTCCACTGTGAGGGCGTCAGTGACCCTAACTGCCAAGGTGTTCAAGGGTCAGTTGTGTGTTCTTTTGTGAAATGGCTTTTTTTTTTTTGGAGATGGGGTCTCACTCTGTTGCCCAGCTAGATTGCAGTGGTGGAAATGCGGCTCACTGCAGCCTCAACCTCCTGGGCTCAAGTGATTCTCCTGCCTCTCATCACCATGCCTGTAATCCCAGCACTTCAGGAAGCCGAGGGGGGCTGAACACTTGAGCCCAGGAGTTCGAGACCAAACTGAGCGACATAGTGAAGCCTCATCTCTACCAAAAAATACAAAAAGTGAGCTGGGCATGGTGGTGCACATCTGTGGTCCCAGCCATTGGAAGGCTGAGGTGGGAAGATCACTTAAGACCAGGCGGTGGAGCCAAGGCAGCAGTGAGCCAAGATTGTGCCGCTGCACTCCAGCCAGGGCTACAGAGTGAGATTCTGTCTCAAACACACACACACACACACACACACACACACACACACACAGCTAACGTCATAGTCATGAAAGACTGAAAGTAAGGTCAGGAACAAGGCAGGGATATCTGCTCTCACCACTACTATTCAACGACATACTGGAAGTTCTACCAGTGCTACACACACACACACACACACACACACACGAAATGGAAAGCACCCAAATGGAAGGGAAGTGGTAAAGCAATCTCCATTTGCAGATGACATGATGCTACATATAGAAAATCCAAAATAACCCACAAGAAGGTGCAATAGCTCATAAACAAATTTAGCAAATTACAAGGTCAGCACATCAAGATCATGCAAAATTCATTTGTGTTTCTGTGCACCAGCATTGAACAATTCAAACAGAAATTATGCAAACAATGCCATTTACAACAACATCTAAAAGAATTAAATAATCAGGAATAAATCTAAACAAGGTAGTGAAAGACTCGTATGCTGAAAAATAGAAAAGATTGCTAAAATAAATTTTAAAACACCTGAATAAATGGAAAGGCATCCCATATTCATGGATAGGAAGACTTAACATTGTTAAGATGTCAATACTATCCAAAGTAATCTACAGATTTAACACAATGCGCATCAAAATTCCAACAGCCCTGTCCAGAGAAATCAAAGTAGATTCTCAAATTTATGTGGAATTGCAAGTGGTTCCCAGTAGCTTAAATATGAGGAATTTAAGGTATTTCAAACAACAGGAATATTTATTTAAGATCATGCCTAAGAGCTCTCAGGGTATCTTCTGGAGATGGAACTTTCCAGAGATACCTTGGATCCTTGCAGCTTTGGTGATTAGTGTAGTCCAGGAGGTAACTAGAAGGGAAGTGGTATCTCCATTTCTCATCCTCTTTATTTTTAGACTGTGTCTTGTCAACATTAACAGAGGTGACCAATGGGGAAACTTTACTTAGAATTCTGTGCAGATGTCACAGAAGCTATCACTTTATTGTGAATAATGTAAATTCAGAGTTTTTCATTGTTGTTGGTGGTGGTGACAGTTGTGGTGTGTGTGTGTGTGTGTGTGTGTAGGTATGTTTAGAGTCAGGGTCTTACTCTGTTGCCCAGGCTGGAGTGCAGTGGTGCACTCTTAGCTCACTGTATCTTTGAACTCCTGGGCTCCAGTGATCCTCCTACCCCAGGCCCCCCAGCAGCTAGGACTGCAGGCATGCCCACTACACCAGGCTAATTTTTAAAACTTTTTTTGTAGAGGCAGGGTCTTGTTATGTTGCCCAGGTTGGCCTTGGACTCCTGGCCTCAAGTAATCCTCTATCTCTGCCTCCCAAAGTGCTTGGATTACAGGCATGAGCCATGGTGCCTGGCTGCAAATTCAGTTTGATCCCAGTGCACTATTAGGTAACATGAGACTCAAATGACTAATGAGGAGTCCAGTGTGTAGGATGCTGGACCCCCAGGCCCTTTACGGGCCAGCATTCCCTGTGCACATAAAATGACAATTTAACATGCTGAAATGTTTCACTGTTACTGCTAAGTGAAGTCTTCAAGACCTCAAAGGAAAGGTACTGGATATATTTCTTTAGCAGGTAGTACTGGGAAGCATTGGTCCTGGGACCTATGCCAGGCCCAGCAACGACACCATGCGGTGCTCTGTGAAGCTCTGAAGAGAATCCCCTGGTGGTGGGTGGGGGTGGGGGTTGGTGATTGGGCCTCAGTTGAAGGCGTCCCGTGCTCCCTTCATACTCACTCTCCACACCGAAGCCTGGCCTCTTGGTGCAACTTCTCTGCACAGCTCAGATCTTCAGTGCCATATTACAGGATCCACAGGTTCCCTGGAACCCTGGCCACAGCTGGACACCTTTAAGCTTGGGTGTAGAGGCTTCCTGTGAAGTGGCTGGGTCACCACACTCAGTGGAGCCTTCCACCACATGCAGAAGTCTCTGGTCATGTCTGAGACCTGCTATATCCTGTCATTTCTTCTGGCCCCTGCCTGGAAGTGCCCACATCTTGGCCACCCTGATGCTACTGATGCTGATGGTTCTGGAACTCCCTGCAGGGTCTCAGCTGGTTCTGCTTGAAGGATAGAAACCATCAAAGAACAAAATTTCAACAAATCGAGTTTTGAGATGGAGTTTTGCTAGTTGCCTAGGCTCCTGGGCTTAAATGATCCTCTCACCTTAGCCTCCTGAGTAGCTGGGACTACATGTGTGCACCACCATGCCCAGCTTAATTTACTTTTATTAGTGATTCATGAACTGGGCATCATCCAGCCTGCAAAACAGACAGGAGCTCTTTGGTCATGGCAGCTGACCAGCCATTACAAAGCAGCTTCAGCAGGAACAAAGTTCTCATCATCCTATACATTCAGCAGACAGGTTGCTCGCTGTGATGTGCACTCATCAGCTGCAGAGGAAAATATTGTGATAACTTGACATTTCCCACACAATTGTCCTATAATTTCTCAGCCATGTCTTACCAAGCTGAGAAACTTGTAAGTTCTGGTCAGACTTAACTTTGCTTTTTCTATTCTGTGCATATGTGTGGGGCTGCACTTGCTAACCACTTTTTCATAAATCTACCACCTGCTAACACACAAGATTTATAAGATCCAGACCTTCATAACATGATACCTAAAATACCCAGGATATACCTGAAAAACACTCATAGCATCAAAAAACAGGTAAATGTCATCTTAAATGAGTAAGACAATAAAAAAAACCCCAACACCAACAAGACATAGATACTGGAATTATCTGATGTGAATTGTAGAGTAGCCATTGTAAAAATGCTTCAACAAGCAATTACAGACATGCTTAAAATAAACGAAAAAGAGAACTTCTCAGCAAAGGAATAGAAGATATTTTTAAAAAGTAAAAAAGAAATAGAAGATATAAAGAAGAAATAAATTGAGAAAAAATACAATAACTGAAATTTTTTAAACTCACTGAATGAACTCAAAAGCAGAATGCAGAAGACAGAGGAATAATAAGAAAACATGAAGATGGAACAATACAAATGATCCCTTTGAACAACAGAAAGAAAAAAGACCAAAATTGAGGGAAACTTAAGTACCAGTGAAATAATGACAAAATATCTAACTTTTGTGACATTAAAATCCCAGAAAGAGAAAACGAAGAAAAGAGATTAAAAAAAAATTGAAGACATAATGGCTGACAGTTGCTTAAATTTGCAAAGACAAAAACCAAAAACCTAAGGATTAAAGAAACAGAGAAAACTCAAACAGGATAAGCTCAAATAAATCTACATCAAGACACAACCCTCCCAATAGATCAATGCTCCCCCCATTCATATGTTGAAGTCCCAACTCCAAATGTGATGGTATTTGGAGATGGGGCCTATGGGAGGTAATAAGGTATAGATGAAATTATGAAGATGGGGCTCTTTATAATGGTATCAGTGCCCTTATAAGAAGAGACACCAGAGAGCTTGCATTCTCTCTCCCCATCATGTGAGACACAGCAAGGAGATGGCTGTCTGTAAGCCCGGAAGAGAGCCCTCACCAGAATTCAATCATGCTGGCACCTTGATCTTACACTTGTAGCCTCTAGGATTTTGAGGAAATAAACTTCTATCATTTAAGCCAAACAGTTTGTCACGTTTTGTTATAGTATCCTGAACAGACTAAGACAGCACGATTACCAAACTATTGAAAACTAATGACAAAGAAAATATTGAGAGCAGTGAGAGGCAAATGACATATTGCCCACTGGGGTGTGTTTGGGGGACATTTGAATGGCAGCAGATTTCTCATTAGAAACTACAGAAACCAGAGTAAGTGGCACAATATTTTTCAAGTGCTCAAAGAAAAACACTGTCAACCTAGAATTCTATATCCATTGAAAATATCCTTAAAAAAGAAGAGGAAATCAAGACACTCTCAGATGTAGGAAAACTAATAATCTGTCACCAGCAGAACCCTAAAAGAAAGACTAAATAATTTTTTTTTGAGACAGAGTCTCACTCTGTGGCCCAGGCCGGAGTGCCGTGGTGCTGTTGCAGTTCACTGCAGCCTCCGTCTTCTGGGCTCAAGTGCCTCTCCGGCCTCAGCCTCCTGAGTAGCGGGGATCACAGGCACGCACCCCCACACCTGCCTAATTCTTGTACGTTTGGTAGAGAAGTGGTTTTCTCACAGTGGCCAGGACTGTCTCCAACTCCTGACCTCAAGTGATCTGCCTGCCTCAGCCTCCCAAAGTGCTGGATTACAGGCACAAACCACTGTTCCCAGCCAAGAATTTCTTGATAAGAAAGAAATTTTTTAAAAAATGAACCCTAGAATATCACAGAGGAAGAAAGTACAGAGACAGTAAAAATATGGATAATGACAATAGGTTTTTCTTCTCAATTTTTCTTTTCTCTTTTTCTTTCTCTCTCTCCCTCTTCTTTCCTTTTTTCTCTCTTTCTTTCTCTCTCTTTCTTTCTTTCTTTCCTCTCTCTTTCTCTCTTTCTTCTTTCTTTCTTTTGACAGGCTCTCACTCTGTACCCTAGGCTGGAGTGCAGTGGCCTGATCTCAGTTCACTGCAGCCTCAACCTCCTGGGCTCAAGCAAACCTCCCACCTCAGCCTCCTGAGTAGCTGGGACTACAGGTGTGCACCACTACTACTGGCTAATTTTTCTTTTTTGTACTTTTTGTAGAGATTTCACCATGTTACCCAGGCTGGTCTCAAACTCCTGGGCTCGAGTCATCTGCCTGCCTCAGCCTCCCAAACTGCTGAGATTACAGGTGTGTGCCAGCATGTCCAGCCCTCAATTTTTCTAAATTGTGTTTGAAGGTTGAAGCAAAAGACATATGTAAGAGAATTTTATTATGTACAGGGGAGGGTAAATGGACCTCAACAATGGTAAGATTTCTAAACTTCATTTAAACTGGTAAAATGTTATTGTAAAACATGGAGACCAGTATACTATGATAAGTTATGTATATATAATGTAATGCTTAGAATAAACACTTAAAAAAAGCTATACAAAGAAACACTCTGAAAAACACTTTAATCAAAATGGAATTCTAAAAAATGTCAAGTCAGCCTAGGAAGGTAGGAAAAAAACCCAGGGAAACAGAAAACTGAGAGACCAAACAGGAAAACAAAAATAACGTGGCATACTCAATCCCTAAAATATCAATAATTACAATTAAATGTTAATGTCCTAAATAAACTAAAGATAGGAAAAACATTAAAATATCTAAACTGCTCTGTTGTGTCTACAATAGACTCACTTCAAATACATCAATATAGGCAAGTTTAAAGTAAAAGGGTGGGAAAAGATATATCATGTAAACATTCATCAAAAGAAAGTAGATGTAGCTATGTTAACATCAGATATAGTAGTCTTTGAAGCAAAGATAGTTACTAGAGATAGAGAGTGACATTACATAATAATAAAAGGATAATTCAACTAAGAAACACACAGCAAATCTAAATTTCCATGCAATAAACAACAAAACTGCAAAATACATGAAGCGAAAACTAGTAGAACTAAAAAAAATACAATGATGGTTGCACACTTCGACAATGCTCTCTTAACTAATGATACAACAGCTCTACAGAAAATCAGCAAAGATGTAAAAGAGACTCAACCATATCATCAATCAACAGGATCTAATTAACATTTATTGCACACTATACCCAACAATATAATTCACATTGCATTCTAGTACTCACAGAACAATTAAAAAGAGGCCATATTCTATGTCATAAAACAAATCTCAACACATTTAAAAGAACTGAAGTCATAACAGACTGGGTTCTCCAAACACGATGAAATTGGTCTATAAAAATAAAAGCTGGGGTATGGTGGCTCACTCCTGTAATTCCAGCACTTTGGGAGGCTAAGGCAGGAGGATTGCTTGAGCCAGGAGTTTGAGACCAGCCAGGGCAAGAGCGAGACCCTGTCTCTACAAAAAAAAAAAAAAAATTAAAAAAATAACTGGGCACGGTGGCATGTGTCTGTAGTCCCAGCTACCTGAGAGGCTGAGGAGGGAAGATCACTTGAGCCCAGGAGTTCGAGGCTGCGGCGAGCTGGGACGGTGCCACTGCGCTCCAGCCTGGGCAACAGAGTGAGACCCTGTGTCAAACAAATAAATAAATAATAGATTACAAGAAAATTTCTAAACACATAAAAAATATAAAAAAGAAAACGTCTCAAATCAATAATTGACACTTGGATCTTAAGAAACTAGACAAAGCAGAGCTAAATAAACCCAAAGCAAGCAGAAGAAAGGAAAAGTAAAAAGGAGCGGAAATCATTGAAATTGAAAAACAATAGAAAAATCAATGAAACAGTGTTAAAATACTGACAAACCTCCAGCAAAACTGGTAAGGAAAAAACAACAGAGAACACAAATCATCAATTTCAGGAAGGAAAGCGGGGATATATCAGCCCAGAATCTGTGGATGTAAAAAGAATAAGAAAAGACTCTACATATACACATGTGATGCCTTAGGTAAAATGGACCGATTTCTGGAAGAGCACAAACTGCTATGCATATTAAGCAGGACATTTGAATATCCCTATAACTATTAAAAAAATTGAGTTTATGGTTTTAAAGCTCCCACCAAAAGAAATCTCCAGGCCTAGATTGTTTCACTGGAGAATTCCCCCAAATATTTAAAGAAGAATTAACACCAATTTTACATAATATTTTCCAGAAAATAAAAAAGAGTGTAACATTTCCCAACTTATTTTATGAAGCCAATATCACCCTTCTATTTAACATGACAAATGTAATATAGAAAAAGAAAATACGAGAATAATATCCCTTATTAATAGAAATGTCAGAAATCCATAACAAAATATTGGAAACCAGAATTCAGCAAATTATAAAAAGAATCATATACCATGACCAAGTGGGCCTTATTCCAGGCATGCAAGGCCGATTCAATATTTGAAAATCAATCAACATAATCCACCATATCAACATGCTAAAAAAGAAAAATCACAAGAGTACAATCATGAATGCAGAAAAAACATTTGGCACAATTTAACACCCA